>CM076578.1:1933095053-1933367092 GCA_034641835.2 Pinus albicaulis
ATGCAAGTTTCAGAAGGCAATTCTTCGGCAACACCAATTCTCTAAAAAAATACTTTTTCTTGAAACCTGTACATAAATTTTCCTTTATAAGTTGATTGGATTTGCTTGACAATAGATTGTACATTAGTTTTGTTATTTCCTCTATTTTTTTTTCCTTTTCTATTCCCTACAACAATTTCTGCGTGCATTTTCTTTGTTGTTCCCTATAGGGAACAACATTTTTTGTGTGCCTTTATTTTTCATGTTGTTTCTCTTAAGAAATAGCTGCTGTTCCTCTTAAGAAACAACTTCTGTTCCTCATAAGGAATAGCAGCCGTCCCTCTTAAGAAACAACAATATTGCGTGCTTATATTTGTTTGATGTTCCTCTTAAGTAAAAACAGCCGTTCCTCTGAAGGAACAACGTGTTTGTGTGTTTTTTTTGATGTTCCTTTCAAAAGGAACATCAATTTTGCTGTTCCTTTGGAAAGGAACAACAATTTTGCTGCGTGTTTTTGTTGTTCCTTTCAAAAGGAACAACAGTTTTGCTGCATGCTTTTGCAGTAGTTTTGCTGCGTGTTTTTGCTGTTTCTTTTCAAAGGAACAACACTTTTGCCGCTTGTTTTTGCTGTTCCTTTCCAAAGGAACAACAGTTTTTGTTGCGTGTTTTTGTTGTTCCTTTCAAAAGGAACAACAGTTTTTGCTGCATGTTTTTGCTATTCCTTTCAAAAGGAGCAACAGTTTCTGCCGCCTGTTTTTGCTGTTCCTTTCTAAAGGAACAACATTTTCCCGCTTGTTTTTGCTATTCCTTTCAAAAGGAACAAAATATTTTTTTCCGATTGTTTCTGCTGTTCCTTTTGAAAGGAACAACATTTTCACAGATTGTTTTTGTTATTCCTCTTAAGGAACAACATCTGTTCCATTTAAGGAACAACAATTTTTGAGTGCATTTTTCTTGTTTTAGAACAACATTTTGAGGATTTTTGTGAATTTTTCATGACTCTTTTAAAGGTAAACACACAATTTTCACAAGGACACAAAAATTAGAGGTTACTGGAATCAACAAATCAAGAGAAATTGTAATTTTTACGAATTTTTTTTGTAGTGATAAGAAAAGGAAAGGACACAACCATCTATATCACTTTGCTGTCTTTATTTTCACTAAAATTAATATGATCGGTTATCTTTATCATGTTGGTTCTTCCCTAAATCTTCATAATTCTCTTTGATTTTTATTTATTGAATAAGAATAAGGGCATAATTTCTCTATTGAGATGTTCAGACTTCTTCCACCATCCCTACTCTTAAGGAGTGTTGAGCCATCCTCTATACATAAATAGGAAAGTGCTACATGACAAAAGAAGGAAAAAATCTCTATATGATTACTAACAATTCTATGATATGGCAGATGGAGGATAGGGGGTCTCATCAAGAGCCAGCCTACCATGATCATAAGGGAGCAGTGAAGTGACATTCCCATTATGGCCACCACAACAGGGATATGATCCAATGGACAATTCAGAAAAATAAAAAGACCTTGGAATAGGAGGTCTCATCAGGAGCCGGCCTGCCCACCTTTCACTCCTTCCTGGTGAATGTCATTGTGATTCATCTGGTTTCCAAGCCAACACAGTGGCCTCCATCATGACATCACACAGCACTTCCCTAGGCATAAATAAAGGATAATGGTTCCAAGGGTGAGAAAGCAACTTTGTCAAGGTTATAAACACTTGTGGGAAACAGAGCTCTGCTGATGGTACTGGAGTCATATTTTTCACAAATCAATAGTAATAATAAACCCTTTTCTTATATCTTTATCTAATATCAAATGAGAGTATGCTCCTAAACCCTTTGTTCGGAACCTCTTATGCATGAAATTTATTTATAAATTGATCATAATGGTTTATGTGGATAATGATCGCATAAGTATTATTTTCACATCAGCTGTCCTTTTCCCTTATTTTCGAATCATTACATACACATTTCCATATCTACTTACGGTTTCAAAATATCCATTGATTTCAGTAATGCGATAATTTTTTGATCATATCATACGTATATATTACTTTCCATGCGGTACAATTGTTGTGCAGTACGCTGCTCTTTTATTTTCCGGCCGAGGGCGACCTATCATCTTTCAGGGGGGGCACAGATGCCTTTTAAATATACCTGCATGTGGGTCGAATCCCAATATTCATACTGCATTTCTACAGAAGTTTTTCTGATTGAACTTTTGGCATACATTTTATCTATTTCTCTTCAAAATTAACACTGTGGATTCAAGAAAATTGCATGCAGAATTGTGATTTGGTTACAGGAGAACAAAAAATATGGGGGGGTGGATTCTATTCGCAGCACAACCACACTATTGCAACTAATAGCGAAGACTCGCGCAACTCGCAAATGCGCACAATTCTTCAGACATGATGTGCTTGAATGGATTCCACCTTTTGCATCACTTTCAGTATCCGCTCAACCTACATCAGCTTCAACAAATGCCAGTTCCTACATGTCATTCCACATTTTTTTCGAAGGTAACACTTGAGGTAAAATAACATAATTTTCTGATTTATTATGAATTTAGGAGAATTTCATGAAAATCCATTGAGCATTATTTATTATAATTCATTCCACATCTTTACCACTTCCCATTTTTCATAGACATATCATCTTTCAGTTTGGGGGAGTGTTGATTTCCTTCATTTCTTTCTTATGACCATGTCAGTAAAATTATTTATCATTCATTGATATTCTTATTCATTTTCAACACCTCCCTTCTTCCATGTTGTTTTACACCAAGCATAGATTTCAACATATTGTAGCAACCACCTCTTTGTTTTCTAGTATTGCATGAGGACATGCTAATTCTTTAGTTTGGGGGTAGGGGGAGGAATTGCTACACATGATGGATGTTTTCTACTTTCTTTCTCATTTAAGGCATACAATTTCATTTTTATATAGTGCAGAAATTGATTCGCTATGCACTGAAATCTTGTGATTTCTGGATAACAAAGAGGTATCATTAAAAGACACAAACCCAGATAATTTCACGCTAAATTAGTTCATAAAATTTTGAAAATTATGTACTATCACCTATAGCCATTTTGTTTATATCTCATGATCCGTGCATCAAAACGATCTGATTTTTGAGAAAATGGTTAATGAAGTTTTCTGTTACTTATATCACATTTTTCTGCAACTTCATATACATATAGTTGAACATCAACTGTAAAAATTGTTACGCCTTCATCAAGATTGCTAAAATTGAATATTCAGTATTTGAGGAAAAAAATCATTTGTTCCATCCATTTCATGAGTTGGAATGAACAATTTTTTTTGCTTGGTTAACACATGGGTTTTGTCTTTGGGTTGCATGAGGACATGCAATATATTCAGTTTGGGGGTATGTTGGGCCACTAATATGTTACTATTATTATCACTTTTTAACACCTATTTCATCCATTTCTACTATTCTTTGTCATGTCATTTATCATATAATTCCATCTTATAACTATTTATGCTCTTATGGATAAATATTATTTCTTCTCCTTTATTTTTAATAAATTAATGATTATTATGCATAATTTTATCAATGATGGTTTATTAATATAATTTGTAACATCACTCACCATTTTTTCCTCAAATACATTTTCCAGATTGCAGATTTGATCCCCAGCTCATCATCAAATATTCCAACTCAGAAATTCATTGGAATAAGAAGTGTCAGTTTTGCGTTGGACATTCTGGGCAAATGGAGAAGAATCTGGAAAATCCAAAACATGGGTTTTGTCCAAAATAGAGCGAATTAACTTATTATGAATGGATTGCCCAAATTCGGTTTGTATTAAGATAAACAAAAGGTTCTCTAAGGAAGATTTTCCCAGATTCACTGTTGCGGCCGTTTTCCAAATGATGTCAATTGAATACCAAATTCGACTTGTTCCTATTAAAAGATTGATGGAAATATATTTTATTGCTGATCAAGTTATTGGGAACAATCCAATTTTGTTAAGAGGGATCGCATTTATTATTTACTTTCTCCTCTTTCTGATTATAAAAGGAGAGCATGTATTGCCATTAGGGGGAGATTTTCCTGTTGTAATTTTCAGAATTGTTCATCGACTCTTCTTAATTAAAACAGAGTACGATTGCTTGTAAAATCTACTACATATGATTAATACATAATTCAGCTGTTGTTCCATTATTTGATACTAGAGTAGTTTGGCAGTGCTCCACTAGCGGCAAAGGGCCCAGCCTTGGTGGATCCACTTGCCATCTGTATTATTATCTTTCAATTATAATTGCGGGACGATTTGCATTTATTTTCATTACAGTTTCAAGTTTAATAGTTTAATGTTTTATTTATTATAATCTTGGTGTGTTGCATTGTTGAATTGTGTTGCCATTCATTTCCAATTTAACAAGAATCTTGATCCCTGTATAACTTATCTTGTTATGCTTTAATAGAGCTTCGTTGTTCAGCATTTGTTGTTCCATTCCAGTTGCTGTTCCATTCCATTTGTTGTTCCGTTCTGATTGCTGTTCATTTCGGATTGCTGTTCAATAGAATTTGCTGTTCAAATCCATTAGATAGAGTTTTCTATTCATTTCATGATTGCTGTACATTTCCATTAGATAGATTTTGCTGTTCATTTCCATTTGCTGTTCTTTTCTAGTAAATAGATTTGTTGTTCATTTCCGTTAACTAGTTTACTGTTTATTCTTTTTTGCAAGAGTTTGGTTTTGATTTTGAATGTATTATAGAGAGCTTACTTAGTTTATATTCATTAGCATCATTAGTGATTTAGCTCAGTTACCATTTTCATTTAATTTCTTTAGTGTGGAGTGTAAGATCATCAACTGTAAAGGACATTGGTTATTGCTGCCTACGTTCTCAGATTGAGGATCTTGTTTATGTTTTATTTCATTTACATCAGTTGCCAGAGGAAAGAGTTATTAATACTACATCCTTGACTGATGATTGTTGAGTGAGTGATTGGATTTTATAGCATTGAGTTTCATATTGTTGTAATTAGATTTCATTTTCAAGCCTCCGTTTACTCTTGCATTTAAAACACTGTACTGCAAATTGAAAAAAATTACTCTCTGGGATTATAGTGTGCACATACTGTGTACACTCTTGAAATAAGAGGACTTGCCCGGGTTGATAATTAATGTGGGATAAATAGGAGTTTTAAAACGCACCTTTTAGCACCCAACATTTTGGTGCCGTTGCCGGGGAGAGAGTTGCTATTTCACATAGAGTGATGTATGTTTGATGTTTGTTTGCTGTGAAAGAATTGGGTATTAAAAATAGGAGGTAATAACCTGCGTAACAAGCAATTAAAATGCTTGCTCCTCCACCTGATTTCCAGTAGAATTGCTAGGAACTTAAGGTAAAAATGAACGTTTGTATTTTAAAGGTAGAAATTTTGAAAAAATCTTGTAATTCCACTCGAGTGGTGATGTAAGCACCACCCATTTCACTAACTAATTGACAGGAACATTGGAAGGAGGATCCTTAAAGAAACACATGAAGCACATCTTCTATTATGGTAAGAAATGGCTCACATTGCAAATTTTTAATTCCCTATCAAAGATCTAGGAGGAGTGACACAAATGCACATAATTCCCCCATCGTCTCTACCAAATTTTCATGGTTTGACAAATAAAGATCCCGATACATTCTTATTTGAGTTTGAAGTATTTTGTAGAGGATATGATTATTGTACTAATGAACAAAGGTTGAAAGTGTTTCCTCTTACTCTAAAAGGAGCAGCTCTTCGATGGTTCATGAGCCTAGGTGGGAACTGCATCCAAACATGGGAGGACATGAAGAACATATTCTTGAAGAAGTACCAAGACTATTGCAAATCCAATGAAGATATTTTCAGTATGATACAAGGGGAAGATGAAAGCTTGGAGGACTATGTAGAGAGATTTCAATACAACCTTCAAAAATCAAAGCATAAGTATTTGGAAAAAGAGATCTTGAAAACACTCCTTCTTGAAGGAATCAAAGATGAATTTTTAGAACTCTTAAATCTGATAGGAAAAGGTGATGTTTTTCAGTTATCATATGATGATGTTTGTGAATTTTTCATAAGGTATTCAAGAGGAATTTCCAAAGCTGGTAAGAATTCTAGAGAAGTTTCTTCTTTATTTTCCAAATTTACTACAAGAACAAGAGACGTAAGAGCTGAAATCAATGTTTTATTTGAAAATTTTAAATATGATTTTATTAGCTCTCTAAATTCACAATTGAATGTTTTGGAGGTTCAGAAAAATCAAGAATTTGATAAAGTGTTTTCCCCTCATTACCGAAAGGAGCATTCCATAGATAGTTGTTCTTCCTTATCTAGGATGGAAGTAGCATATCAAAGAGATGGGGAAGCTGCAACGAGGTCAAAACCATGGAAATCATGGCCTACAGGTATGGTTCAAAACACTTCCTCTCCATTCTCTTACTTGCATAATCCATTATGGAATACTTATATGTTAGGGCAACCATGCCAATCTCAATATAACCACCACCAATCTTATTTACAAGTTTGGCACGACTCATATTATGATTGCATGACTACTCTCCCTCATCTTTTAGCACAAACACATTCTCCATATTCTACACCAGCTCTTCCACAACATCTTGCTTGCCTATCCAAATCATCCATTCAACCCAATCAACTACATCATAAAAATGCTCCATTCCCTACACAATTTTCTACTCAAATCATTCCGCACCCTCACCATAATAAACTAGTACAACATGTTTACAGTGTTGAACTGCACAATTTAACCACCCTTCCCACCCATTCTATCTCACATGCACCATTGGAGAAAACTTATACTGAGATTCATAATGTATCAAATCGAAAAATTGTAGAGGTTATGGAAAAAAATGAGGTTTCTTCTAGCCTGCATCAACAAGCCATTTTAAACACTCAAGAAATTCATGATATGACGGTTATGGGAAATCAAGAAAGTAAGGAATACATTGAAGATTGGTTTCACTCCATTTGTATGCAGCATCACTCCATACTTCAACAATTTTTGACACCATCTTTTCAAGGGAAGTTAGCTTCTCATACCCTATTTTTTATTAACATGCATTTTTCAAATTTGGGTATGTACATACTTGAAGCCTTATTTCGAAAATGGTTACACTGGAAATACTCTTATATGTAATCATATTCATTTTCCAAAGCAGAGTAGGCTAGTGAAAAAATAAAATAAACACATTTTTTATTTTATTTTTGTAAAAATAATTGTTTTTGTTGCATCACGCTGTGAAAATCAACATCGGTGATAAATATTTTAATTTATTTGGGTATGTAGATGTATTATATTGAAAATAACAGTTCTACAAACACTCATATTGATTTTTATCACCAATATGGAAAAATTTCTTGAATATCATTTTTTTTGGCTTGCAGGCTTGATGAAATTTCTGAAAACAGAGTTGGGAAAGTCATGTTTTGAGGGAAAAAAAAATTAATATTTTTAAAACATGTTTCTATAATAAGTATTCCTTGATGTCTAATTTCCAACCCAATTTTAATCACTCTATTTTGATTTGAAACGAAAAACTTATAACCAAAATAGTGACAGGGCATCTAGTAGGTAGCTCAGGAACATAGATGGGACAGTCAGGTTTTTGAGGCCTAAATGAATATATTTTTAAAACTTGTTTCTAGGGTATATTCCTCTATGAATCTAGTTTAAAACTCAATTTGAATCACTTGATTTCGATATCGTATGAGGAATTTATGACCAACATACTGACTGCTTACCATAAATCAACACTCTTGAAACTCTGTTTTCTCGGCTGTTCACTAGCGTATTTGATCCATCAATTTTTCTTGTATTCAAAACTTGTTTCTATTGGAGATAAATAAATGAATATACTTTAATTTCCAATTTGAATCAGCTTAATCCATTGAATCATCTGAATCAATTGTTGGTCTGAGCTGGAAAATCGAAAATGATTATATTATGTAGGTTGTTCTAAGCAAATTTAACATAACATTACATGGAATTTTTTAAAACCTGTTTCTATTGGAGACATTTCTATGAATTCAATTTCATTTTTCTTTGGAATCACTCAAATTGGATGAAAAACAAAGAATTTATAATTGAAACACTGCTGGTTAGTATGATTGTCCATTGCTCTCCCGCAGGTAATAAATAAATTTTGTCCGTGGATTTGTTCTACAGAGTAACTACATGTTAGTTTTTTTTTTGCATAATTCTTGGATTAGGGGAGCCTGATCACCTCTATTTCTCTATTATTTAATGTTTTATTGCAGGTAGACACTCGTTTTTTGCAGGTCTTAGGAGAACAAAGAAGGTCAATTTATGGACGAGCGATTCTTGAAAGAAATTTTAGTGAAACAAGGGCATTTCATCCAGTTCATTACCTAACAGATTCATAACAGAGGAAATGAAAAATTGGTTTCCATTTGAAGTTTCGTTTCACTACTGCCAAATTTTTTTTCAAAAAGATAATTTTTTTTCCATTGACAGATTGATATTCCCTTAGGAAATAACATCAGAGCTGTTGTAACTTAATAAAGTGTTGTTTATTTTCTGATTTATTTTATGTTTTTGTGTCTCAGGTGTTGATCCCTTCAAATTGTAATTTCCAATCCATTGGAAATTGAACAATAAGGACCCCACTATGCAAGTTTCAAAAGGAAATTCTTCAGCAACACCAATTCTGTAAAAAATTACTTTTTCTTGAAACCTGTACATAAATTTTCCTTTCTTAGTTGATTGGATTTGCTTGACAATAGATTGTACATTAGTTTTGTTCTTTCCTCTATTATTTTTCCTTTGTTGTTCCCTACAACAATTTCTGCGTGCATTTTATTTGGTGTTCCCTATAGGGAACAACATTTTTTGTGTGCCTTTATTTTTTATGTTGTTCCTCTTAAGAAACATCTGCTGTTCCTCTTAAGGAACATCAGTCGTCCCTCTTAAGGAACAACAATCTTGCGTGCTTATATTTGTTTGCTATTCCTCTTAAGGAACAACAGCTGTTCCTCTGAAGGAACAACGCGTTTGTGTATTTTTTTTGCTATTCCTTTTGTTCCTTTCAAAAGGAATAGTAGTTTTGCTGTTCCTTTGGAAATGAACAACATTTTTGCTATGTGTTTTTGCTGTTCCTTTCAAAAGGAACAACAGTTTGCTGTTCCTTTAAAGAAGAACAACACTTTTTCCGCCTGCTTTTGCTGTTCCTTTCCAAAGGAACAACAATTTTGCTGCTTGCTTTTGCTGTTCCTTTTTAAAGGAACAACACGTTTGCTGCTTGTTTTTGTTGTTCCTTTCCAAAGGAACACCAGTTTTTGCTGCGTGTTTTTTCTGTTCCTTTCAAAAGGAACAACAGTTTTTGCTGCATATTTTTCCTATTCCTTTCAAAAGGAACAACAGTTTATGCTGTCTGTTTTTGTTGTTCCTTTCCAAAGGAACAACATTTTCCTGCTTGTTTTTGTTGTTCTTTTCAAAAGGAACAACATATTTTTTTCCGATTGTTTTTGTTGTTCCTTTTGAAAGGAACAACATTTTCGCAAATTGTTTTTGCTATTCCTCTTAAGGAACAACATCTGTTCCATCTAAGGAACAACACTTTTTGAGTGCATTTTTCTTGTTTTAGAACAACATTTTGAGGATTTTTGTGAATTCTTCATGACTCTTTTAAAGGATTTTTGTGAATTTATTTATAAATCGATCATAATGGTTTATGTGGATAATTATCGCATAAGTATTTTTTTCACATCAGCTGTCCTTTTCGCTTATTTTCGAATCATTACATAAAATTTCCATATCTACTTATGACTTCAAAATATCGATTGATCTCAGTAATGCGATAATTTGTTGATAATATCATACGTATATATGCCTTTCCATGCTGTACAATTGTTGTGCAGTACACTTCTCTTTTATTTGCCGGTCGAGGGCGACCTATCATCTTTTAGGGGGGCACGGATGCCTTTTAAATATGCCTGCATGTGGGTCGAATCCCAATATTCATACCGCATTTCTACAGAAGTTTTTCTAATGGAACTTTTGGCATACATTTTATCTGTTGCTCTTCAAAATTAACACTGTGGATTCAAGAAAATTGCATTTAGAATCGTGATTTGGTTACAGGAGAACAAAATATATGAGGGGGGGGGGGGAATTCTATTCATAGCAAAACCACACTATTGAAACTAACAACGAAGGCTTGCGCAACTCGCAAACGTGCAAAATTCTTCAGACATGATGTGCTTGTATGGATTCCACCTTTTGCATCACTTTCAGTATCCGCTCAACCTACATCAGCTTCAACAAATACCAGTTCTTACATGTCATTCCACATTTTTTTCGGAGGTAACACTTGAGGTAAAATAACATAATTTTCTGATTTATTATGAATTTAGGAGAATTTCATGAAAATCCATTGAGCATTATTTATCATCATTCATTCCACATCTTTACCACTTCCCATTTTTCAGAGACATCATCTTTCAGTTTGAGGGAGTGTTGCTTTCCTTCATTTCTTTCTTATGACCATGTCAGTAAAATTCTTTATCATCCATTGATATTCTTATTCATTCTCAACACCTCCCTTCTGTTAGCACTCAAATCTACCTTAGGCTGAAATAAGGTAAGACTCAAGGCTACATCAAACCACACTCAACCTCGTAGCTAGCCCTACGAGGACAGGAGAGGGCTCTCTCCGGGTCTATCTCGGCAAAAGGTTTTCAGAGGGGTTGAGATGACTTATAATGAACAATGAATACTGATTTTAGGCTAGTAAAGAGATATGTAAGTTTGATTTTGATTTTGTGGGTTTTTGTTGGAGAAATGGGAAAAAACAATTTTGGGTCCGGGGATAAGGCCAGATCTTTGCAGAATTCGAGTTGGGGCGAGGTAGGCAATAGTCTTGATGCTTTTGATTGAGTATATGGATGGATCAGAAAGACAAGGAGCTGAAAGGGTACAAGGATGTAAACATGGATCCTTTTCAAACAAAGTCTATATATGTTAAGGGGGCAATTTATTTTTTTTATTTGAACAAATTGCTGCATTAAATTATCGACCAGGGAAACTCGTGAGCTTGTGATGGTGCCAACAATATATATGCAGAGTAGGCAACTAACTCTATGTCTAACTAAATTGTTTATGATTCAATATAATATGCAAGGGAAGAGGCTCCTAACTTAGGAGGTCCTGGTTGTCCTTCCCTACAGTATCATAGAGAAATCATTCATAAAACCAGAAACTTAAAATAAAGACAAGGCTATTCAAAAGCTGAAAGTAATATATTCTATAACTCTAACTCAATTAGTTTAAAAAGAGGAATAATATTGAAATGGTTCTTGACTCAAGAAATCCACTTTCACCTCAATTACCACTTAATGAATCAGAGATTAAAACCAAGAACGTAAGATGGATAAATTATTAATGAAAGAAGCTCTTAACTTAAGAGACATGTAAAGTATTATTAATAAAATTTTTGTAAAGTCACTCACCATTTTAGCCTCCAAGATATTCTTCAGATTGCAGATTTGATCTCCAGCTCGTCATCAAATATTCCAACTCAAAAATTCGCTAGAATAAGAAGTGTCAGGTTTTTATTGGACGTTGTGGGAAAATGGAGAAGAATCTGGAAAATCCAAAACATGGGTTTTGTTCAGAACACACCGAATTAACTTTATTGAAGAGCAGTTTGCCAAAATTCGGTTTATATTAAGAGAAATGGAAGGTTCTCAGAAGACAATTTTCTCAAATTCACTGTTGCGGTCGTTTTCCAAATTATGTCAGTTGCAATACCAAATTCGACTTGTTCCTGTTGAATTATTGATGGAAATATATTTTCTTGCTAATCAAGTTGTTGGGAACAATCCAATTTTGTTATGAGGGATCACATTTACTACTTACTTTCTCCTCTTTCTAGTTATAAAAGGAGATGTTTGTAAAAGAAATAGGAATCGTTGTTTCTTTTCGAATTGTAAACTTAATCACAAACTTCGTTGTTGAAAAACATGATTACATTGTAATGCTGCTCCAGTTTAATGATTAATTGAATTTTTTGTTTCCATTCACATCATCTGAAGTAGCTTGAGCAATACCTGTTGGTGGTTAAGGGCGTGACCCCTGGCAGCGTGAACTGCTCCTCTGTGTTATATTTTCGATTCTTGTAGAGTGTGATCGATTTGATAAATGCTTGTTACTGTGAGTTCAATTCATTGGCTGTTTATCATCTTACTATATTTATGTATTAAGCATTCTGTTTATGAGTTATTTCATTATCATGTGATCTGAATCTTATTTGTTACAGTGTGGGTTATTTGAGACAGCATATTGCATTACTTAGATCATTCGTAAGAGTCTAATTATCACTACTGGATTCTCGGAAGTGATATTAGTTCTATCTTAATTGCTTCACAGTCCCCTGTTTTATAGTTTATTGTTTCAATATTTTATGAAATCATTTTATTGCATAAGCTGTGATTGAGTCGTGTTGTCGTTCCCTTCCATCATAACAAGATCATTGCTTTCTGCAAGTATATTGTTGTGTTGCTCATTCTAATTACAGAGCTTCACTGTTTATTGCAGTAACTTAGTTTTGTTGTTCATTGTAGTCACATAAGCGTTGATGTCTATTTATATTATATAGCGTTGTTGCTCATTTACTTTCTGCAATCATTTAGTTTTGCCTTTTAGCATTCTTATAGTTAGCATAATTATCTCATTTTCATCAATCGCAGTAGAATTATTGATTTAATTCATTGCCATTTCCAATTGGTTATTTAGTGTGTTGTGTGTGAGATCAACAATTGTAAAGAACATTGGCTATTATTGTAAAAGCTCTCATATTGAGGATCTTATTTATGCTTGATTAGTTTACATCAGTTAAAAAAGGAATGAGGTATTGCTACTGTATCCTCAACTGATAATTGCGGTTACTTTGTTGAATGAATGATTTAGTTTTAGACCATTGAGTTTCCTTTAGTTGCAAGTGGGATTTATTAAAAGCATTTTTTTATTCTTGTATTTGAAAGATCTATACTACATTTTAAGAAACATTACTCTCTGGGATTATAGCGTGCACATATTGTGTACACTCTTGAAATAAGAGGACTTGCCCGAGTTGATAATTAATGTGGGATAAATAGGAGTTTTAAAAAGCACCTTTTAGCAAACAACACCAGGTCATTGGTAATGATGCCCAAATTGACCTATAACAATTTTCCCCTAAAGCATGAGATCAAAATAATAAGAACATTTGATTGAGATTCTTTACATTATGATGAGCCTGGAAACGAAGCAAAATCATCAGCTGCATCAATCTTACAATACATTTCATCATGATATATCCTCTATTGATCATAATTGCTGAGGGTAGGCATTCCCATAGTCAGCATATAAAACAATCTAATAACATGTACATAATTCAAAAAGTCGTCTACATTGGAATGTTGCCCA
This sequence comes from Pinus albicaulis, assembly GCA_034641835.2. Classification (NCBI taxonomy): domain Eukaryota; kingdom Viridiplantae; phylum Streptophyta; class Pinopsida; order Pinales; family Pinaceae; genus Pinus; species Pinus albicaulis. The sequence continues at coordinate 1,933,108,505 of CM076578.1, forward strand.
GATTCAGACATGCCTACAAATATAGGCCCATGTTTGGATGACAATCTGTATGTAAGGTCACCGTATATATGATGTGTACAACAATCCTGAAATCGTAGCCCGGATGGATGAAACTAGATCCGAGGTCATATTATTTCATTCACTCGACCATTCGGGTACAAGTCTAGCCATGCGAATATATGATTTGTTGTCAAACATGGAAAGACATCATTTGATTACCAGCCAATGATGTGAGCTATTAACAAACGTGAGATAACCACCATTAATGAAAATGGCCCTCAAGGTACTGCAGTACATTTCGTAAGGCGTGAATAGATGATTTGATGTCGAACGCCAAACAAAATATTTTGGTCAAAGGTCCGGAAGTGAGGATCTTGTCGATGTTGTAATAAGCCTCATGGTACTGGAATCTGATGTTTCTAAGTGAACTTCCTGGATATTGATTTGTTGTCGACAAGAAGTCACCTTATTAAAAAATAGGAGTTACTGATTTCAGAGACAAGTGTATGACTTGATATAGAAATTTTCAGGGATGACGGTCATGAAAATGAAGGTTTATGAGTATTGCAGAAGGATGAGTTTTTAATCACTGGATGACTTCTCTTGAACATATCAGCGACACTGTGATGAGTTGCCAGCATTGACCCAAAAACTGAAGTGAAGGTATGATGAACCATAGGTTTGAATGAACCGTCAAGATTATTACCCAACCCAAAAAGTGACGGACATGGAGTGAAAGAAGTGTCATGTTCAAGAGCGACTTGCTACCAAAAATAAAATTTACTTACTTTTCCCAAATTTTCCCCGGTCATTTGTCAACTAGAACCTCTTTATTTTTTAACAAGCTTGAGGAGGATAACATTTTCTTGGTCTATAATTCAACCCTTCGATGGAATAAAGTATCACTATCTAATAATTTAACGAGTCTAGCGATGAATGAAACTCGATTCTTGCCATGATTGACAAGCCCATCGCTATTTTATGTTTTAGTGAGCTTAACGATAGTGATAGCCCAGTCCTTTTTCATATTTAGAGAGTCTGAAAAAGAGAACGAAAGAGAACTCCAAAAGAACTTTTTCGTAAATTTATCACTCAGATCTGAAAAAGTGTAAAATAATATATTAGAGAACCTCTTTGGTCATGTTTAACCAAGGTATTCCTCTTTCGTAAATAATCCATTTCAGTCCGGAAAATGGTTAAACTTATACTGAGTAGATATCAATTCATTTACTTTAACGAGCTCGAAATGACAAGTGCTCGACAATCTTTTCACATTATCAGAGTCTAAAAAGAGTTGAAAGAAGACTCCAGGGGTTCCTTTTTTGCTGTTATCGAAGCTCAAAAAAGAGATAAAAGTGCGCTTCAAATCCTTTTTCGTTTTTAACAAAGCTCGAAAAATAAGGAGAAAAAGTATGCTTTGTGGTCAAGTCATTCTTTGAATAAATCTGCACGACTAATCTGTTCATCAGTTGTATTTCCTATTCAGAACAACATCAAATGGATTAAAAATACATGTTTCATGATAAAAACATAATAAAACTATAGTCATAGCAATAAATTTAACTTGCAAACAATTAAATGACTATAAAAACTAGTTTCACTAGTCATTTTTACCATTCCATAGATTTTCATTTTGGAGCTCTGAACCTGATTTTTCTCCTGAACTTCAGTTGTTGATTGCGGTCATTTATGTGGATGGATTTCGTCACTGTTTGATCCAATTTAGTGCCATGAACCTCCTCTTTTTTTCAGTATTCATTTCATTCCCATTTCTTGCAGTTTTTTAGGGTTCCGAGGCCCCTAGGGTAAATTCTGCCCAAAATGAGGGCAACGCACCCCTGAATGTCGTAACCTGCATTGTATAGTAGGTATAGTGAAGGGTACCTACATGTGCAATGCACTGTCTCAGCCCAGGGAGTGCGTTGGGCGCAGTTGAAGTTTTTGATTGTCTTGTTGTGTCCAAAATTTACCTAGTTTTTTGCAATGAATGGTATCTAATGGATCTTATGGTTGATTTTCAGGTTTCCATTGGATTATAATGATGATTACATAGAGAGAAAGAAAACATGAAGAACAAGATATGATTTCCTTGAATGACCCGGGTACTGTAAGAGCCTTAAGAGATTGTGAGCTACTAAGTACTTCAAATTGTCGGGAATGAGGCAACAAATAGAACACTTGGAGTTATTAGTTCGAGCATGGGATCCAGCGATAGAGGCATTTCACATAAAAAATCAAGTGTTGTCCATAACAGTTGAGGATGTGTATTTTCTCACAGGTTTGTTGAGGAGGGGTTTGCCCATTTCTTTCACAGCGTCTACCATTGGAGGAGAGATAGTGAGGGATTATGTTATGCAGTATTTCTATCCAGGGTCAGAACCTAGAAAATATGGGAAAACAAACATCCAGGATGTCAGGTATTTTCCTTTGAGAACCATCATTTTTACGATCACAAAACTTGATAGCACCGTTACACTCCATGTAGCGAATCAATCGTATATGCAGTAAGTGCTAGAGTGTTTAGAGCCAACAGTATTCAATTGGTCTGAAGCTGTTTTATCTCATATAAAGGAACAACTGAATAAAGCACAGGGAAGAAGGAAGAAAATTTTCAGTTATGGTTCCATCCTTATCTCCTTCGCTTTGGAACAGATTCCTTTGATGTAGCCATAACATGTATCGTTGGATATATCTAGTCCTAGAGATCCTCGAATGCAGAGATGGGTAGAACTTATGGGTCGACATGTAGGGCAATCAACTTTTGTGTTCTCGACTGCATTCTTTGCCTAGCTCTAGTGACATATCATCGCCATCGATTAGTATGCATATGCAAATGTCAACTTCTGAGGAGATCTAGATCTAGTATTACCAGAAGGCTCTCAGTGGGGTGCAATAGGTAAGAATGATTTGACCATGTTTTTTTATTTTTATAAGGTTTATACAATGTTTTTGTGTTTTGATTTCTTTCCAAAACTAAACTAAATGTTTGATGTAATGTGAATATTGGTCGCATTCAACCAGTATAGGAACCAGAGCGTGAGGCAGATGTGCCAGCAGAGAGGGTTGTCGGGGGAGCAGTCCTTCAAAACCTTGATATGGCTAAGACTCTAGATGAGCTTTAGCAGCACATAGACGGATTAACCTTCAGGATTCTGGATTTTCGGCTTGAAGAGTTACCCATGCAACTGCAGTGACACACTATTGGGGTTCCTAACCGTTGGATGCAGTTGCTCCATAGGATTGCTATACCTATAGCATGTTACCATGAGCACCACTAGTTTACTTGTAATTTTTTGCATACATTTTGAGGTCAAATGACCAATATGTCTTGGTCACAAATTTTGTAAAAAACCTATAACTATCTATCTATGTTTTTTCATATTTTTTCCTATGTTTAAAGGGAAATCCTATCCAATGATGTGAATGCTTTATTTACCTATGTCACAAATGTCTATCTAAAACTTGATTAGCTAATGAATCAGTTAAAGTGTTCAGATTTCTGGAAATGTGTTGATATTGAATGAAGTCAAAATGTCTCTCCAAAATTCAAACTCTTAGGAACAATCTAAGAAGTGTTGGATTTCTAATAGTATAAATACTAGTAAGTTGTAGTACCACAAGTTGTGAGTCTAACCTTATGATTATGCGGTTAATACCAAATGAAATGGCATCAGAGAGAATTTTGATCAACGCGCTATAATCAGCGATATTGTTCGTCGATCTACCAATAAAAATCCCTTGAAAACTCACTAACTCGTTGTTCGGAGCGAAAATGGCCCACGTTGCAGAGGATAGAATCTTCATACTATGACTAGCACCATCATCATATCCAATAAATGGTTTCGAAGATTTAGTCATCTGCGATGAAATGTAAAGCGGATTACTAACGTTAATAAAACTCTAAAAACAAATTAAGATATTGAATGCAAATCAACATCGTATAAACAATATAATACAAAAATTACTACGCTCTTGATTAAGCATAGTAACGTTTCAAAAACAACCCATTTCTAGGTTGTGCCAGTGGAATCCCATCGTAATCAACTAACTCGTAGGCACCCTTAGCAAGAACTCTTTTGAAAATATAGGGGCCATGCCACAATGGCTTGAATTTCCCTGTACCTATTACATCAGCTTTCTGATCGTAAATAAGGACCAAGTCGCCCTCTGAGAAGATGCGAGGCTGGAAATTTTTGTCGTATTGCGCCTTTATACGTCTCTTATGTGCTTCGTTGGCCAATTGGGCTTCACGACGTGTTTCATCTAGATGGATGAGGTTAAGGAGACACGCTTCTTCTTCTGAGGTGTTAGGTAACAAGTCTATCGTGAATTTTAATGATGATATTTCGCATTGGATTGGTAAGATAGCTTCCAGACCATACACCAATTGAAAAGGGGTAAATCCAGTTGCGTTTCTCACCGAGGTTCGATATGCCCACAAGGCGGAGTACAGGATCAAGTCCCAGTTCCTTTTACGGACTCCTATCATTCATTGAAGCATTCGTTTAAGAATTTTGTTAATAGCTTCAACTTGTCCATTTGATTGTGGATAATAAGGAGTAGAATTATCATGTGACAATCCTAACTTGGCAGTCAATTCAAACATCATATGGTTGCGAAAATTCTTCCCATGATCTGTAACTATAGCCTGTGGGACCCCAAACTGTGCAATAACATGGTTGAAGAAAAATAATGCAGTTGTTTGTTCTGTGTTATTGAATGTAGGCATCGCTTCGGCCCATTTGGTAAAATAGTCGACTGCGATAATAATAAAACCATGCCCCCGAACGAAGGAGGGTTATAGGTTATGAAGTCAATACCCCATTTCGTAAATGGTCCATCAAAGACAACAGGATGCATTAGTGCTGGTGGTTTGTGGATTTTACGGTAAAAAATCTAGCATGCATGACAACTTCTGACTGCGAGGATGCAATATCGAAAAATAGTAGGCCAAAAGTAACCAACATAGAGTATCTTCTGCGTGGTAGAATATCTAGATAAATTTCCACCACAAGCCCCAGCATGACAATCATTTAATACTTTTTCAGCCTCCTCATGAGTGAGGCACCTCCTTAAAATGGTATCGACACCACGACGATAAAGTGTATCGCCAACGATCAGATAATCTTTGGTTTGGTATCGAATACTTTCCTGATTAGAGAGAGAGATATTAGGTCAAAAATTTTGGGTTCGGAGATAAATGATGAAATCTCCATACCAGAGATCAGATGATCTGATCAGAAATAGAGACTCGTCTGGAATAGATGGTTCCGACGTAGTTGTAGTACTATCAAAGGAAGGTCACAGAGAAGCTCAGCCAAAACTAAAGACTTCTATGACTTGGATTTGATGAATTCCAAATCAAATTCTTGCAAAATTACAATCCATTTTGAATATTTTCCCCCCAGCAATTGACGTGATAAGATGTAAGTCATGGGGTTGCAATCTGAAACTATTGTTGTTTTTCGGAGCAGGATATAATGGTGAAATCTTTGGACAGCTTAAACAGCTGCCAAGGCAAGATTTTCCACGTACGATTTCTTAACTTCCGTATCATTGAGATTACGACTCAAATAATAGATCGGATGTTCAATTCCATTTTATACTTGGACCAAAACCATAGCGATGGTCGTTTCAGCCGCGAAGATATATAGGAAATAATCATTTTTATAATTAGGAGGATACATTAATGACGCTCGGACAAGATGGTCCTTGACAGCATCAAAAGAAGCTTACACAACTTGGTCCCAATGGAAGGGAACTCCTTTTTTTAATAATCGAGTAAATCCTTTAGCCATTTCGGCGTAGTTTGGAATGAACCTTCTTAGGAAGTTAGCCTTTCCTTGAAGTTTATGTATCTGAAGTAAACTTGATGGTGTAGACAAATCAAGAATGGCGTGTACCTTCAGTGGGTCTATTCGAATTCCTTCTTTTGAGACTACGAATCCGAGAAATTGATCAAAACCAACACAAAACACACATTTTTGGGGATTTTGGCGTATCTTGTAGTGTCAGAAGTGTAGGAAAATGGCTCTCAAATGCATCGGGTGATCAGACCGTTTTCGTGAATGCGTTGGTAAATCGTCTAGATATGGTTGAACAATGTGCTTGATGTCATTGAAATCATAATCCATTGCTCTCTGAAAAGTTGCCCCAGCGTTCTTTAAACCAAACGGAAGTTTCCTATATGTGAATGTGCCCCAGGGATAGATAAATGTTGTCTTATGTTGGTCATCTGGGTGGATATTGATTTGATTGTAGCCGGAAAATCCATCCATGAATGAAAAAATCTCGCATCCAGCACAATTTTCAATAATCTAGTCGATAAAGGGAGTAGGATAGTTGTCTTTTGGACAAGCCTGATTGACATCCCAATAATCGATGCAAACTCTAATGGTTCCTTGTTTTTTCATAATAGGAATGATATTGGAAACCCACTCAGTTATCGGAACAGGGTAAATGAAACCAGCACGCAAAAAAATTTCAACTTCTGCTTTGATGGCAGTAGCTTTCTTCGGATGAACAGGACGAAGTCGTTGACACACCGGTTTGACATCATGATACATATTAATAGTGTGTTCAAGTATACTAGTATCTATGCCTGGCATTTCCTCGTAAGACCAAGCGAATACGTCACGAAATTCATGAAAAAGAGAGCGATATGAATCGAGTTTTGATGGAGAACAAGATACACCGACATGAATATTTTCTACAACGCCAGGTTTAGTCGAAATATCGATAGAAATCGTTTCTTCGATATTAGATAAATTTCACTCAAATTCAATTGCATTAATCAGAAAAGAATTCGAAAATAAAGTTTGAATGGATGGGTGATATAGTTCACTGAGATTATTTTCTTCATAATTTGGAAGATGGGAACGATGATGATAATCTTCCCATGGTTCTCCTTCTGCCATCATAGCTTCCAAAATATTTTCATCTGTCAAAAATTTTAAGGAAAATGGATCAGATGGAGTACCAAAATCTAATGAATGATCAACCCAAATGCTCGGCGACGCTGATTTCGGATTTTCCGCCCAAGCCAAATAGATTGATTGCTATTGTAGCTCAATAGGGTTGGGCAGTAAAACATCATCCAAGGTAGAAATATCAGAATCACCCGTACTCTTCCTTAAGCCAGATAGAGTGCAAGAGATCATGTAGTAGGTCTCTACGCTTGAAATTTCTACCGACGTCACATGCAAAGGTTCCCATAAGAGTGGAATCATTTTAGATTCCTACACCAATGTTCTAAATTTATAGTTGAGGTAAGTGAACAAACGGAACGCTTCCAGTTACCTACGAAGCGGAGGCAAAAAATGATAATTGATTTATGACTATGATTGTACATTTATGTGGAAAGGAAATCATTCTAAATTACGTAGAAACAATAGCAGTCATTACATATACCCATGGTCTTCCAAGTAAAATATTATAGTCAAGGGTTCCGTCAACAACCTCAACATCAATACTTACTGTTTTTCCCCCTAATTCAACTTGCAGGTTATTGATAATACCACAAGGTTTATATGTTCTTCCATCAAAAGCCTTCAACGTTGTTGATGATTGTGATAATCATGGCGAGCCAAGTGACTTCCAACAGTTTAGAGACATAATGCACGTAGATGCTCCTTCATCATTAATAATTAAATGAACAAAGGTGATTGAGAACATGTACTTGTACGGAGAATGCCAATTCTGCCGGTAATTGTGGCACATAGCCCATATGATTAAAGACAACAAGATTAGAATCAGTTGGATCAATTCCACCAATGGCCGACAATAAAGCCTTCTTCTGGGAGGGAAAATTTTGTAATACCTCAAGAGCAGACATAGCTGAAGGGGATTGAGCCAAATCTTCAACTATATTATAATTTTGTGCAGCTCTTTCTCGAGGATTATATGTCGATTTATGAATTAATCCCTTTGGTGGCTTAATTGTCAATTCAGGAATAACAGGAGGTGGTACTGATTCATTAGATGGATTCGTTTTCGAGGTAGTAGGCTTATTAGTGGCAGGACTACCACAGTCTTTATTCCGCGTCGACAAAAATATATCTTGTGAAGGTTTTGTGGTGGATAGCATTAGCACTTGGGAACTAGGAGTTGGATCCGTAGCAACCAAATTTGTGTCTGGATTTGGAAATGGGTCTGTCAACAAAGCTGATGCATGAGAAGTCTTGATGATTTTTGAGACTTCAACACGGTGAGGACAATCCCTAACAAATTTTTACTCATTACATATTATCCATGGATAATGAGGTTTCTGTGGTCCAGAAAGTTCATCAGATGATTGTTCCTGTGGGTTAGAACTTTTCTTTTTCTTTGATTTCCCCTTTTTCTTACTTCCTGGTTGTTTGTCACTTTTTCCTTTGTCAAATGACATGGAATTAATTTCGGAAGAGTAGGATCAGATGCAGTAGTGTGGTGTGTGTTTGCAGTGCCTATCAAGCCGTCTATGGCATGAGAGTCCTTTATTTGAGGAGGAACATTGAAATTAGATCGAGGCGCATTTGGGATTTTTTCATAGAGCGTGCCAGACTGAGTATAAATCAAGTCCAAATATTGGGCATGAGCGATGACTTGCTCTTCTGTGAAGATGTCACCTTTAGCCACATCCTAAATTATAGATGGTAACAGGGACTTAATGAACCATTCAGCAAGGAGCTGATCAGGAACAAATGTCTTAACCATTCGTCGACAGCGACGCCACTCATGAATATGATCTGAAATGTGAGTATCATTACTCTGTTTGAAGTTGGTCAAGAGTTCCGTTCCAATTTTATATCTGAACGGTAACTAGAAATGGGTCAAAAAGACAGTAGCTAAGGCAGTGAAATTGTCAAAAGAAGCTCTAGGTAATTCAATGTACCATTTAGCAGTCAGACCTATAAGCGTACGCTGGAAAAGAAGTAATCGAATAGAATCATCATTCAGGGAATTCGATGAACACCATAAATGATAAGTCATAACATGAGTTGATGGATATTCTCCAGGGTTTCCATTGAATTTAGGAATATCAGAGGGAAATTTATGAGGTATCACCAGCCACCAAGGAGCATAATTGATAGGATCATTGGTTAACCAGTTTAAATCTGGTAATTCTAAGGTTGCAACAAAAGGCAACTGTCTGTTAAGATCAGGTTGAGCATAGCCAGGGTAAGATGGAATTTTTTGGGCAACGGGTCTTTGAGCACCATTGTTGTGTAACCAGCTCCAAAAATAGAAGAAAAGAGATATCAACGCCTTAGAAATAAGCCACTTTGAGGGGGAAACTCCAATACATTACATAAATGAACAATTCTTGGATGATACAATTTACAAAACCTCCTTTCTATATATAGGAGTCCATGTGGCCATAATGTAATCCTAGTGCACCATAATGTAATCCTAGCCGACCTAACAAAAATAATTTAAGGGCACAATAATAACAAAATGGGGGTTACAAGGGTACAATAATAACAATAAAGGGGTTACACTAATAACAATAAGGGACTATACTAGTAATATAGGGACCTAACATGCCCCTCTCCTCCAAAAAAGTGTTGTCCTCAACGCTTGAGTAGCTCTGGGTGCTTTTGTATAAACTTCTCATCCTCCCATGTAGAATCTTCAGTGGGTAAGTTCTTCCACTTGATGAGATACTTAGAAATTGATTGATTCCGTAATTGTCGAGTTTGTTGGGAAAAATACTGAGAGGGGGGCATGAATCAGTATTTAGAGCTGACTGACAACTTTTTATTTTTCCTTTCTCTTAAACCATATTCTACATTACTGCATCCAACTTGTATGTCCAGAGATCTTATTATGTCTTTACTTAGATCATTGCATCATTCATTCATCAGATAAGTAGTAAGCATGAACAGAAATAATAGAACAAACCATCAAACATAAGCAACACATATGAACACCAGTATTTAAGTTGGAAACCCAATTCAGGAGAAAAACACCGCTGCTGTTATCTCAGTCTCCAATATTTATTATAAAGAAAACTTCTTACAATTTATGTTGGTGCAAACTCATACCAGCACGTAGGCACCCACCTGCAGAAGGCTACAACCTTCTCTCATTTACCAGCCTCTCCTGGAAGGGAGCTACAACCCCCTGCTCTCGTTTACTAGCCTCTCCTGGAAGGGAGCTACTACCCCCTGCTCTCGTTTACCAGCCACCACTGGAAGGGAGCTACAACCCCCTCACTAAAGGTTTCGACCCTCAGATCTACTGCGGACCACGTTTCATCAATTTTCAAACTGGATCCAATAGCTTCCACACAACATACCTTGCAGGCCACCAGATGTATTCATTTTCTTCAGTAGACTCGCACCAGTTCTTCATGATTTCATCATTCAATCAAACCAGAGATTCATCATCGTGAGATCATTATATCCATGGGTGCATCATAGATTCAGATTTGTCAATTAAGAATAGAGTTCATCCATGCAGATATTCCTTAAATAAATTTATTCATCCGCCACCCTTACACATGCACACCTCGTACTCTATTTCTTTTCTCCTTATATAGTTTTTCCTTTAGTAAAACCATGAGTCAAAACCACCAAACTGCTGATGGTATTCCTTCTTTTATTGGAATTTTATTTATCAAATTCGTGGAATTTGATAAATAAACATTATCCACACCCTTTGGCAATTTAAAATATATAATAGGACTTTATATTAATAACCAGCGCTTTTAAATCGACCTTAACAATGAGCAATATAAATTAAATTGGGGCCCAGCGCTAACAATCGATCCGATTGGAGGGCTCACGTTTCATCGCACTGCAACATCCAATCCGATGGATATCGCTCGGGCAACTTGCATGGGCAATAATGCGCGATGGTGCGCCGTACTTGTGTTATTCTTCGCACACCTTCCGAACACAACCACCGTCTGATGGAATCTTCCCAGATCAACGGTATATATCAATATCGTTGGGCATCCTGGGTCGAACGATAACACGCGATGGCGTGCACTGGTAAGCGGTTTTGTGAAATCGTACAGGGACGCGTCTCGCCCATTCTATGGAATTGCTCCCCACCTCTTGAATACCATTTGCCCGTCGAAAGCGGTGCGATGAAAACTGGAAACCGCTTGTACTGTTCCTCCTTCATGGTTCCACCCTTCACTTAAGGTTCTGTCCATCCTTCCTTTTGTTACGGTCTAACTCTTTCCTTCCAGGTTCCGTTCATGATTCCAAAAGGTTAGTCTGGGTTTGCGCTATCCTTTTTATTTGGTCTATCTTCGGCAGGATTTCCAATAAACAACGAACGAATGTAGTTCTCTTCCGACGGGATTTTCACTACCACTAGGATAGAGTTAGTTATACACAGGCTTCCTTTATGAGGGGAATGAATTCAACAGAGTTTCAGGGAATTCTGTACAAGAATTGAACCAATCAATACCCAAATACACTCGGTATTCTCCACCCATCAGAGTATCACCAAAACACAATCATACACAGGATTTCCTCCATTAGTATGCATACATACCCCGAATAAAATTTCTCATATGATTTAATTTCACAGGGACACAAATATCTTTCCTACTGAATTTAAGTTGCTACTTGACTGATACTACTCTTTGTAGATGCACTCTTTCTTTGTTCTTCTCTGCTGACCTTTGTCCTCTGCTATGTTTCTTTTATCAGTTCCTAGTTACTGTGTCAGATGCCAATTCCTTTGCCACTTCCTCTGCCATCAATGACAATATTTCCAACAATCTCCCCCTTTGGAATTGATGGAAATACTCTTCCTCTGATTTTCTTATAGAAGCCCTTTGTTGTGTTTCCTCCCCTTTTGACATCAATGGCAAAGAGTTGATCAAGATCCTTTGAACCGACAATACCATGCTCCCCCTGAGATCATGCTGCATCTTCAAACATAATATAACAAAATGACTTATAAATTCCAACAATGCATCCTTTTCATATGACCAATGCTCCCCCTTAGCCTGTGCATTTATAGATGCCCAACAACACCTCACAACCAATTTAATCTTCTGTATTTTAGTAGATCTGATCCTCTGCATGGTAGAGACTACTCCCAGTTTCTGTCTGAGATATTCGAATGCTTCCCTGGGTAGAGGTTTGGTAAATATATCAGAAACTTGTTCTTTGGAGGGAACATACTCCAATTTCACCTTTTGTTCAAGCACTTGTTCATGTAAGAAGTGATATTTGATGGGAATGTGCTTGGTCTTGGAATGCATAAAGGGATTCTTTGAGATACTGATGGCACTTGTATTGTCACACATAATGGAGATAGGAGGTGAAAATTTGATTTGAAAGTATTGTAAGGTTTGCATCATCCAGAGAAGTTGAGTGCAACATGATGTGACAGCCACATATTCTGCTTCTGCTGTAGATAAGGCAATAGAGCTTTGCTTCTTGCTAAACCAAGATACTAACCGGGGCCCCATATATAATGCACCACCACTAGTGCTTTTCTGATCATCAACACTTCCAGCCCAATCTGCATCAGTGTATGCATGAAGAGTAAGATCAACATTCTTTGGATACCATAGTCCAAAGTCTTGATTTCCTTGTAGATATTTGAATATTCTTTTCACAGCCTGAAGATGAGACTCTTTTGGATTAGCTTGGAATTGTCCAACAATCCCAACTGCATGCATGATGTCTGGTCTTGTCCTAGTGAGATAAAGTAGACTTCCTATCATAGATCTGTATTCTGGTTGATTCACCGTGGGGGAATCATCATTAGAACTGAGATTACGTCTGGTTATCATTGGTGTACTTACAGGTTTGCAATCTTCCATGCCATACTTCTTCAAGATTTGCTTGAGGTATTTTGCTTGTGATAAGAATATGCCATATGTTGCTTGTTGCACTTGCAGGCCAAGAAAGAATGTTAATTCCCCAAGTAAAGACATTTCAAATTCTTGCTACATATCAGAAGCAAATTTCTGACTCATAGACTCTTCATTACTTCCAAACATGATATCATCAACATATACAACCACAATCAATAGTTTGTCATTTTCAGTTTTTGTGTATAAGTTGCTATCAGCAGACCCCTTTGAAAATCCTTGTTGATGAAGATATTTGTCAAGACGATAGTACTATTCCCTTGGAGCTTGTTTGAGACCATATAGAGCCTTTTTAAGTCTACAAACAAGTTTTTCATGATTTCCCAAAATGAATCCTTCTAGTTGTTCTATATAAAAATTTTCTTCTAAATCACCATTGAGAAAAGCAGATTTAACATCCATTTGATAGACTTTGATTTTTTGGGGGTTGAAAAAGCAAGAAACATTCTTATGGCTTCAAGTCTGGCTACAGTAGCAAAAGTTTCTTATTGTGTGTTGAAATTTATCCAATTTCTCAGATCTATTCATCCTGCATTCTTTTTCTACATGTCCATACTTGTTACAAGCATAACATTTTGTGTGACCAGAGAAGTAAGCATAGGGATCATAATGTGTTTTTATATTCTTTCTTCTATTACAATCAGCTGCTTTATGACCAAACTTGTTGCATGAAAAACAATATCCCTTGAAGAATCCTGAGTACCTTTCTGTGTAGAATCTGTTTGTTTGTGACTGAAACAATCTGCTTCTGCAATTGGCTGCAACATGCCCATAATTATGACATTTAAAGCATTCAACATTATTGATCAAAGGACAGAATGATTTCTTTTGAGAGTTCATGATTGTTGGTTGACCTTTTGTTTCTTTCAACACTTCAGATTTTGCATTGATATCCTTTGAATCTTTAGCACTTCCTTGTGAACTAGATTCTCCTTTAATAGTTTCATGAAAACTAAGACCAAATTTAACAGAAGGAGACCTTTGACTACAAAGAATATTGTCCAGAATATTATTACTATCTTGAAACCTCAAGAGTTTATCTTTTTCTTCTAATTTACCTCTCAAAATATTTACCTCAACCTCCAATCTTTGGCATTGCTTCTTCATACTTTCTTCGACCCTTCTTCCTTCTTCTACTTGATCATTCAATTTTAAAATCTCTTATTTCAACCCATTTTCTTGTTCTTCAAAATTTTGTAACAGTTCTTCATTCTTCTTATTTGATTTTTCTGGATCTTCTTTCAAAGAGATGATTTGTGCTTCAAGTCTTTCACTTCGATTGGTTACTTTATCCTGTAGTCTTTGATACATTTCTATCTGTCTATTCATTCTAGAGATCACATCTTTGTAGATAGATTCATTCCTTTTCAATTGATCCCAATCATTACTTTCACTTTATTTTTCTCTATCTTCACCATTGCATGCACAAGGAAGTGAATTACAAGAACAACAATCAATACCTGTTTCATCTCCTTCATTTTCTGCTGCACATGTTTTCTGAGGTATCTCCTTTCTTTGAGTATCCCTCTTCTTTTGCTTCCTTCCCATTGTGACGGATCTCCTTCAAGCGATCAAGCTTCTGTAGAAGGACCTGCTCTGATACCAATTGTTGGGAAAAATACTGAGAGGGGGGGTGAATCAGTATTTAGAGCTGACTGACAACTTTTTAGTTTTCCTTTCTCTTAAACCATATTCTACATTACTGCATCCAACTTGTATGTCCAGATATCTTATTATGTCTTTACTTAGATCATTGCATCATTCATTCATCAGATAAGCAGTAAGCATGAACAGAAATAACAGAACAAACCATCAAACATAAGCAACACATATGAACACCAGCATTTAAGTTGGAAACCCAATTCGGGAGAAAACCACCGCTGTTGTTATCTCAGTCTTCAATATTTATTATAAAGAAAACTTCTTACAATTTATGTTGGTGCAGACTCATACCAGCATGCAGGCACCCACCTGCAGAAGGCTACAACCTTCTCTCGTTTACCAGCCTCTCCTAGAAGGGAGCTACAACCACTTGCTCTCGTTTACCAGCCTCTCCTGGAAGGGAGCTACTATCCCCTGCTCTCGTTTACCAGCTACCACTGGAAGGGAGCTACAACCCCCTCACTGAAGGCTTCGACCCTCAGATCTACTGCAGACCACGTTTCATCAATTTTCAAACTGGATCCAATAGCTTCCACACAACATACCTTGCAGGCCACCAGATGTATTCATTTTCTTCAGTAGACTCGTACCAGTTATTCATGATGTCATCAGTCAATCAAACCAGAGATTCATCATCGTGAGATCATTATATCTATCGGTGCATCATAGATTCAGATTTGTCAATTAAGAATAGAGTTCGTCCATGCAGATATTCCTTAGAGAAATTTATTCATCCGCCACCCTTACGCATGCACACCTTGTACTCTATTTCTCTTCTCCTTATATAGTTTTGCCTTTAGTAAAACCGTGAGTGAAAACCACCAAACTGCTGATGGTATTCCTTCTTTTATTGGAATTTTATTTATCAAATTCGTGGAATTTGATAAATAAACATTATCCACACCCTTTGGCAATTTAAAATATATAATAGGAATTTATATTAATAACCAACGCTTTTAAATCGACCTTAACAATGAGCAATATAAATTAAATTGGGGCCCAGCGCTAACAATCGATCCGATCGGAAGGCTCACGTTTCATCACGCTGCAACATCCAATCCGAAGGATATCGCTCAGGCAACTTGCATAGGAAATAATGCGCGATGGCACGCCGTACTTGTGTTATTCTTCGCACACCTTCTGAACACAGCCATCGTCCGATGGCATCTTCCGAAATCAATGGTATATATCAATATCGCTGGGCATCCTGGGTCGAACGATAACGCGCGATGGCGCACAGTGGTAAGCGGTTCTGTGAAATCGTACAAGGACGCATGTCACCCGTTCTATGGAATCACTCCCCACCTCTTGAATACCGTTTTCCCGTTGAAAGCGGTGCGATCAAAACCGGAAACCGCTTGTACTATTCCTCCTTCGTGGTTCCGCCCTTCGCTCAAGGTTCTGTCTGTCCTTCCTTTTGTTACGGTCTACCTCTTTCCTTCCAGGTTCCATTCATGATTCCAAAGGGTTAGTCTGGGTTTGCGCTATCCTTCTTACTTGGTCTATCTTCAGCAGGATTTCCAATAAACAACGAATGAATGTAGTTCTCTTCCGACGGGATTTTCACTACCACTAGGATAGAGTTAGTTATACGCAGGCTTCCTTTATGAGGGGAATGAATTCAACAGAGTTTCAGGGCATTCCGTATGAGAATGTAACCAATCAATACCCAAATACACTTGGTATTCTCCACCCATCATATTTTCACCAGAACACAATCATACACAGGATTTCCTCCATCAAGATGCATACATACCCCGAATAAAATTTATCATATGATTTAATTTCACAGGGACACAAATATCCTTCCTACTGAATTTAACTTGGTCCTGGACTGATACTGCTCTTTGTAGATGCACTCTTTCTCTGTTCTTCTCTGCTGACCTTTGTCCTCTGCTATGTTTCTTTTCTCGGTTCCTAGTTACTGTGTCAGATGCCAATTCCTTTGCCATCAATGACAATATTTCCAACAGAGTTCTTGTTTCTGTGATCGCTTCAGGTTCCAATATGATTTTTCCTTCCTCATCAAGTTCTGGAAATATTGTTTGAAGTATAATATTTTCACCTATAACCTTCTTTAAGCATGAAACATGGAAAACTGGATGCACTCGCGATGAAGCAGGAAGCTCCAATTTGTATGCCATAGTACCAATCTTTTGCAACACCTTGTAAGGACCATAGTACTTTGGTGATAATTTATTATCCTTCTTAGCTTGCTTGAGGGACATTTGTTTATATGGTTGTAGCCGTAAAAATACCCAATCTCCTACTCAAAACTTCTCTCACGCGATGTTGATCTGCCTACAACAATGTTACCGATGAAATAGGTAACCGCAATGTTACCTACTTTTTTTTTGTAGCATAAAAAGCACCCGATTTTGAAAAGTGGTGATGCAGATCACCATTTTTTTTTCTGGTGCACATTTTTGACACTCTAAAATTTTTATTTATGAAGTATGAATATTTGTTTTAAAATGTTAGTGATTTTCATGCTAATTTTGAAATGTATTGATGCAGCATCAATTTTTTTTTTATTTTTTTTTTTTAGAGCGGTGATTTTCATGCTAATTTTGAAACGTATTGATGCTGCATCAACCTTTTTTTTTTAGAGCAGTGATTTTCATGCTAATTTTGAAACGTATTGATACTGCATCAACCTTTTTTTTTTAGAGCAGTGATTTTCATGCTAATTTTGAAACGTATTGATGCTGCATCAACCTTTTTTTTAAGAGTGGTGATTTTCATGTTGGTAATAAAACACAAAACTTAGATAAAAAAAATATATAAAAACAATAAAAAACCCAATAAAAATGTAAAAAAAACAAAAATAGCTAATAAAAATAAAAAATTTAAACAAAAATAAATTAAAAAAAACAAAAATATTTGAAAATTATATCAAAGGAAATGACAAAATTTGAAGAAAAAAAACACATAATTTTAAGAAAAAAAAACAAAAATTGACCAAAAAATTAAAAAAAAAAAAATCAAAAACATTTTTTTCTAACTTATTAAAAAAAACAATATATTAAAATATATATATATATTTAAAAAAAAAAAATTAAAAAATTAAAATTACAAAATTAAAATTTAGAAAAAAAAAATTTAAAAAAAAGAAATTAAATTTAAAAATTTAAATTAAAAAAAATAATAATAATAAGGAAAAAAATACAAATTTTAAAATTTACAAAAAAAACAAATTAAAAAAAAAACCAATTAAAATTGAAAAAGATAAAGAAAAAAAAAATTAAAAAAAAAAAAAAAAACCTATCATTAAAAAACAAGAAAAATGAAAAAAAACTAGTGCAAATAATTAAAAGACAAATATACATAAATTTAGTGTTTTTTTTTTTTTTTTTTTAATGAAACCATTTATAGATTTTTAAAATGAAAAACTAAATAAACAAAAAAAGTAAGAAAAACAATTAAATTAAATTAAAATTCAAAAATTTTAATAAATAATTTTTAAATTTTAAATTTAAAAAAATAATTATTCTATAATATTAAATATAAAAGAAATTAAACAAATTGAATTTAAAATAAAAAAATTGAATTAAAAAAATAATTTTAGATATTTTTAAATTCAAATTTAAAAAAAAAAAATCAAATTAAAATAACAATATTAAAAATAAAAATAAAAAAATAAAAAAATAAATGAAATCAAATAAAAAATAGTTGTATATATATATATTACAATTTTTTTTTAAAAAAAAGGAATTTTATTTTAAATAAAAATATTAAATTAAAAAAAAAAAAAAAAAATTGAAAATTCACAAGATTCCCGGAATCGCCCCTCCGCCCGTCGGGGGCCGGGAGGCCGGCTGGGCCGCCCCCGGGGCGCCGCCCGGCCGGCCCCCGCCGCCCAGCGGGCGGGCCAACAACCACCACCGCATTTTTTATTTTTATTTTTTTTTTTTAATTAATTTTTTTTAATTTGTTTTTTTTTTAATTGATTTTTTTATTTTTATTTTTAATTTTTTTTTTAATTTTTAAAATATTATTTTTTTTTAAATTATTTAAAATAAATTTGATTTTGTTTTAACTTTTTTTAATTTTATTATTTTTTTGTTTTAAATTTATTATTATTTTTTTTTGTTAATAATTTTTATTAAATTTTGCCATTTTTTTGTATTTAATTGATTTTTTTTTTTTTTTTAATTTCATAATTTTATATATTTTACGGTTAGTTTTTTAATAAAATTTTATAAAATTCAATAAATTATATATATATTTTTTTAATTTATTTGGATTTAATATTTTTTTTAAATATTTTACCTTTTTATTTTTATTTTTTTGTTAATTACATAAAATTTTTATATTTTTATATTTCAATTAAAATTGTGTATTTAAAATTAGATTTTTTTTTAATGAAACTTAATTTTTTTAAATTTTTTTTTTTTTAATTTTTTTTTATTTAATATTTTTTTTAAAATTTTTAAAGTTTTTCATTTAATAAAATTTTATGTATATACCTATTTTAATTTAAGTTTATATATATTTTAATTTTTATAATTTAAATTTAATTTATTTTTTATAGTTTATTTGTTTTTTTAATATATTTTGTTTTAAATTTAATATTTTCATTGTTTTTTATTTTTATTTTTTATTTTTAATTAATTTTTCTTTTTTTTTTCTTTATAATTTGAATAGTGTTTTTTTTTTTAATTTTGAATTTTTAAATTAATTAAAATTTAATATATTTCTTTAAATTTAATTATTTGTTTTAATTTTTTTTTCTTTTTTTAAATTTAATAAGCATTTTCTTTTTCTTTTTAAATTTAATTTCTATATTTTATTTTTTATATTTTCCTTTTTTTTTAACTTGTTTTTTTTTTTAATTTAATATTTTTATTTTGTTTTTATTTTTATTTTTTAATTTCTATATTTTTTGAAATTTTAATCTTAATTTTTTTTTGGTTTATTTTTAAAAAAAAGTTTCCTTGAATTTTAGGTTTTTTTTAATGATTGAATTAAAATTTTTACTTTGTTTTTATTTTAATTTTTTTTATCTTCATATATTTTTAAATTTTAAGCTTTTAAATGTTTTTATTTTTTAAATTTATTTTTTCTTAAATTTTAGGTTTTTTTTTAATGTTTGAATTTTAAAAATTTAAAAATGTTACTTCTATTTTTAAAAATGCCAAAAGTATGACACAATTTTTTTTTTTGTTATTCTAGCATCAACTAATTTCGTTTTGAGGGTGTTTTTTCAATCTTTTTTCCAAGAAAAAATTTTGTTTTTACCATAATTTTATAAAATGTTGAAATTTGACCTTCAAAAAAAACGAAGTGCGTTCTGGAAGACACACTTTTTTTTGGGGGGGTGTTTTTTCAATCCTTTTTTCAACAAACAATTTTTTTTAGCATAATTTTAGAAAATGTAGAAAATGTTGAAATTTGACCTTAAAAAAAAAACAAGTGCGTTCTGGAAGACACACTTTTTTTTTTTGGGGGTGTTTTTTCATGTTTTTTGAGAGTTTTTGGGCTAGAGTTCCACAGGTCGTTACCCATTTCCTCTAAGAATTCATGTTGTTGTTTCATTCGATTTTGTGCCAAATTCAGGTTATCCTTTAAGAGTTGGAGAACTTCTTGTTGATGCTCGATGTGATCTTCCACTACTTGAACCTTCGAATTTTCCCCTAAAGATGATGTGATGGATGGTGGATGATATCCATAAAGTGCCATAAATGGGGTCATTTTTGCTGCAGTATGGAAAGAAGTGTTATACCACCATTCAGCGAGAGGTAACCACTTGACCCATTGTGTTTGTTTATCAGATACAAAACAACGAAGATATCCTTCCAAACATTTATTTACTATCTCGGTTTGACCATCAGATTGAGGATGATAAGATGAGCTATGAGCTAACTGAGTACCCAAACAAGAAAATAACTCCGTCCAAAAATTTCCAGTAAAAATGGGATCTCTGTCGCTCACAATAACCCTTGGGCTTCCATGTAGCTTTTGAATTCTGTCCATAAATGTAGTAGCAACTGTACTTGCTTAAAATGGATGAGATAATGCACAAAAGTGTGCATACTTGGTAAGTCTATCAACTACCACCATGATGACACTCTTTCCTTCGGACTTAGGTAAACCTGTGATAAAATCCATTGAAATCTCCTCCCAACGTTGACTTGGAATGAATAAAGGTTGTAGAAGTCCTGGGGTCTTAATTGTCTCAACTTTATTCTGCTGGCAAACCAAACATTCCGCCACAAACTTTTGAATATCAGATTTAAGGCCATCCCAAAAAAAAATTTTCTTCACCCTGTGGTAAGTTTTTAAAAATCCTGAGTGTCCTCCTAAAGGAGAAGTGTGCAATTCCAGAAGAATCTTTTGTTTTAGTTGGGAATTCTTACAAAGATATAAGCGATCTTTGTACCATATGGAATCATTTTTCCAACTAAATGTATCAGATGTACTAGGATCTTGCTGCAACTTTTGAATGAGTGTCCATACATCTTTGTCCTTCTTCCATTCATCTCTTGCTTCGGTTATCCAATATGGTTGGACAATAGAAATGGCACAAAGCAATGCTTCCACCTCTTCATTCTTTCTTGAGAGTGCATCTGCAACAACATTAAGCTTTCCTTTTTTGTAGATTATTTCAAAGTCATAACCCAACATCTTTGTGACCCATTTTTGCTGCTCTTCTGACGATAGTCTTTGTTCCAAAAAGTGTTTATGACTATCATGATCAGTTTTTACCTTGAAGTGTCTTCCCATTAGGTAAGTTCGCCATTTCTTTAGTGCATGTAGTATTGCTAACATTTCGTTCTCATAAATAGGTATCTGTAAATACTTTCCTTTGATTGGACGACTTTCAAAAGCAATGGGTCTTCCTTCCTGCATTAAAACTGCACCAATTCCATTTCCTGAGGCATCACATTCCACAATAAAGGTTTTTGTGAAGTCTGGCGTAGCTAAGACTGGTGCTAGGCACATTGCCCCTTTAAGATGTTCAAAGGCCTTAGTTGCTTCAGGAGTCCATGAAAATGCATCTTTCTTCAATAATGTTGTTAGAGGTGTTGCTATTCTCCCATAATTCCTAACAAACTTGCGATAATACCCTGTTAACCCGAGAAATCCTCGCAACTACTTTATGGTTGTCAGGACTTTCCATTCCTTAATGGCTTTAATTTTGTTAGGGTCTACTTTAACACCCTCGTGAGATACAATATGACCCAGATATTCCACCTCTTGTACTCCAAAGAAACATTTGGATGTTTTTGCATATAATTGTTTCTCCCGCAATAGTTTGAGCACCCTGTCAACATGTTCAACATGATCCTTCCAAGACCTGCTGTAGATTAGTATATCATCAAAAAATACTAGCACAAATTTTCTAAGGAAGGGTTTGGAAATGGAATTCATCAACCCTTGAAATGTAGAAGGTGCATTGGTAAGACCAAAAGGCATGACCAAAAATTCATAATGACCCTGATGAGTTCGAAATGCTGTTTTTGGAATATCTTCAGTCTTCATTCTAATTTGATGATATCCTGAACGAAGATCCAACTTGGTAAAATAAATTGCTGCATGTAATTCATCCAATAATTCATCAATCACAGGAATGGGAAATTTGTCTTTAATGGTGAGCTTATTGAGCTCCCTATAATCTGGACACATTCGCCATGATCCATCCTTCTTGTGTACCAATACTACAGGAGCAGAGAAAGAACTTCGACTAGGTTGAATTATACCCGCCTCTAACATTTCTGCAATCATACGTTCAATTTCGCTCTTTTGGACGTAAGGATATCTATAAGGCCTGATGTTTGGAGGAACACTTCCGGGAATCAAATGAATAGCATGATCATGATCACGAATAGGTGGGAGTCCTTTGGGAGTTTCAAACACCTTGGAATGATTGTCCAAGACTTGTTGGAGATCTGCAGAAATAGATGATTTTGATGTTGGAACTTCTAGTGAGCATAATTATGCAATTACGACTATTGTTATTTCCTTAGAAGCTTTGTCATGACATTAGAGCTTATTATCTTTCCCGGCTTCCCTGCAATACCCCGTAATTTGACTTCCTTTCCTTCTGAAAAAAATTTCAAGAAAAGTTCTTGAAAATTAAAAGCTACCGTCCCCAAAGATTGTAACCATTGTACTCCTAGTACAACATCATGTTGGAGGATTAATCTGTCTTACGGACAAGACCGATCTCCCTAGTACTAAAAGTGTCTAGCAACAAACAGCCCAATAGACTAATCTTTCTCTAAGCATATACGATCTATGAAAAGCTCTATAGAGGTGTTAAGGACTTACCATTTGTCCAATGCTTGTTTGAAGTCATTGTTGTCCCTCGCGCGCTTGAAGGAGTTTTCCTCGTAAACCTGCAGTCACAAACAAGCAAAATATTACATAGCACCTGTATAGAAATCCTCATAAACCATGCTTATCATAGTGATCAAGGAATCTATGAAATAAACCATTGATTGAAAGCTTATTGAGAAAAATGAGTATATTTGTATTAATTTCGAAAGAAGAAAATCCTTACAACCTGAGCCTTGATGTTGCACAGGACTTTCCGGGGTCCGAAGCAGGAATCTCCTTTACTTTGATAAGCTTTGCACTCCTCCAATCAAGACAAATAGAGGTATGTAATATTTCCTCACAAAAGTCTTAATCAACTGAGTCTGAATCTCAACAGCACTTAACTTCAAATATTCTAAAGCATCAACTCCCCTTGAGGCTACCCAATGCCTCTTTTTATAGTAGAATAGAGGAGGTTTTCTGTTCCAACTATGAAGGGATAGAATCCTCCTTCAAAGGGATAAGCTCCTCACATCAAGGGGTTAGCTCCATAAGGTAAGGGATACATGCACCTCATAAGAGCGGTTCTATCACCGCAAGATATTTTCTGGAAGCTTCTAGAATTCACTTTTATTGAGCTTTTTGGAAATTACTTGCGCCTTTTTTATCTTACAGGGGTCCGCACCTATAACAAAGAGAAATTGTGTTCAAGTACGCAGGATAGATGAACATTGGGTGCGGGACCACAAGCAATATAGCGAGAAAGTGTGATACCAAAGTTTAGGAAACTTTTAGGAACTTTTCTCTGATTTTCAAGGCTTGACATGAGGAACTGATATGTTAGAATTGCAAAGGGAGAAGTATGAGTAATAATGAGCTCATACACATAGCAGAATGTCAATATGACAATTTTCAGTGTAACAGATTGCCCCCTAAAGTGCAAAGTTTGGAATAGATCATGCTGAAGTCTGTCATATATGAAGAGTGCATTACTTTATCATTTCAAGGATCATCCTATGGACACCCCAGTCGGAACCTATAAAAACATTCAATGCAAAATATACATATATCATCGCTGAGGTAGGCATTCCCATACTCAGATCAAAACTAACAAAAACTAATTCAAATTGTTCTGATATAGGAATGATTTTGAGTACATCATAGTATAGACACGTGTAGACACAGTATGGACGTAGCCATCTATTTGTGAATAGTCTACTGTATAAATGATAACAAAATTCCTCACAGCCTGGATGGTAAAAACTAGATCCGGGGTCTTGATTTCCGCATCTCGAACTAGTACGATTCTATCCATGTGAATAAATGTGTCGAAGTCGAACATGGTAGAAACCACTTGATTACCAGTTAACAACGTAAACTGTTAACAAGTGTCAGAGTAACCACCAGTAATGTCAATGGCTCTCAAAGTACCCAGTACAATCCATGAAATGTGAATGAATGAGTTGAAGTCGAACACGTCATGGAATCATTCGATCGAAGGTCAATGATGCAACTTGTCATCGAAAGCGCGAAACCTACCATTGAGGCATGCAGATTTCAAGGTACTGATGATTTCTGGATCAACTTCCTAGATAATGAGTTGTCGTCAATAGAAAGTGATCTGTCATAGGCAAGCCCACAACACGAAATCATAGATCAAGTTTTGAAAATATATCGGCAAGGACTGACTCAGGGATGGTCAAAAATGGATGACAGATATTTTGCGGATGAATGGTTTATTTGAACTGTCCTCTTGAACACATAACGACACTGCAGATGGCTTGGTGACAGTTGACTCAAATCTAATACCTAGAAACTAGATGAAGACTTCCAAATGAGGTTCGATTAACTGTTAGGCAAAGGATTTCCCAACCTAGGTGGTTGAAAGTGTCGTGTTCAAGAGTGGTTAACTAGATTTTCGAAAAATCAAAATACAACAAACAAGTCTATTTTTCTCTCTTTTCCCCCACCATTTCTGGCAAGTACCTCTTTATTTTTGACAAGCTTGAGGAGGATAACATTTGCTTGTTTATAAGCTCATCCTTCGGATGAGTCCAACTTAGTTTAAGATTCAAACCCTAAGAAGGAGTGGTCTGTTCCTGTTGAAAATTAAACAGGTCCTTTACTGTTAAATTTTAACGAGTCCAGTATAGGAGAAACTCGGTGTTTTTCAATTTTAGGGAGTCAGAAGAAAAAACTTAAGAAAACTCCATGAGTGTACTTTTTCGTAAATTTAGTCTCTCGAGCCCGAAAAAGGATAAAATAATGCGGGAGAGAACTCTATTGACCGTAATTAGTCAACGTATACATTTTTCGTAAATAGTCCATTTCAGTCCGTAAAAGAGATAAACTTATACTGAAGGGACGATCATTCATTTACTTTAACGAGTTATAACAATCAAATACTCAGCAATATTTTCATGTTTAGAGAGTCTGAAAAGGGCTTAAAAGAGAACTCCAATGTTTCGCTTTTTCGTAAATTTTTTTGAAAGAGTCCGAAAAAGTGATAAAAGTATGCTCTTTGTTGAGAAATGGTCAATTCTCCTGATAAACCCAATTTCTACACAAAAACTTGAAACATTACACATACCTGTTTAAAATAAGTAAAAAAGCTTTCAAAATACCCTTTTTAAAGTAAAAAAATAAATAAATTAAAAATTTATCTATTCGAAAAAACTTATAAAAATGACTTTTTCAACTTCATTTTTACCGTTCAAGTTCAGAGTGAAAAGTAGAAGCTTTTGGGTAAAAATTTCCTGTGAATATTCTGGAAGATCCATCCAAGGAAATCGAGAACCGTCAGTCCCAGGTAATCCACGACCTCTTAATCTTGTTTTTCATCAATTTACAATTCTTTTTAGGCTTTAGTTTTCATTTTTTAAGGGAAAAATATGTTTAAGAAATTATCCACGGGGGTCTGCAGGCACAACACACATGACCTGCGGACCCCGACCTTTTTCTATGTAGAAAAAGGTCGTTGGTCCACACTTTTAATATATAATGCATGTGTTCCTACGCACTGTGTATGAAGGAAAAGTGCGGTCCCACGCAATTGAATTTCAAAATCAAATTTTCCATTTCTCGCCCAAAAAAATTCAAATTAGATTGTTCTAACTTATCTTTTTATGCATTGTAGGATTAGAAAGATGTTGATTTGGAGAGAACGTGAGCATGAGGATGTGGATGACACCGCGATGCTCCATTTGCCCACAATGCAAGCTTTAAAAACATGCGATTTGTATAAATTTTGGGCCATTCAGAGCATGAGGGCACAGGTAGACCTCCTGACATGGCTGGTAAACAGGTGGAATGTGCAGGACCAGTGTTTCATTATTGGCGGCCATAGGCTTGAAATTGAGCTGGAGGATATTTATTTTCTGACTGGTTTTTCCAAGAGGGGCGAACAACTTTCCTTGTTTGGGACTAGGCCAGGTGGCCAAACTATCGCTAGCCTTCGACAAGAGTTCTGTAATGATGAAGCAGACCCCAGGGACAAACGGATTGGGAGTGCCGCATTGCATGTGGCTACCGGTTCCCAGATGCGTATTGCTGTAGACTGTTTCTGAGGCACCATTTTCAACTGGTGCAAAGCCGTGTTGACCAATGTAAAAGGCCAACTGACTAGAGCAAAAAATGGCAAACTAAATAACTTTGGATATGGATCCATTGTGGTCACTTTTGCTCTAGAGCGGGTACCCATGCTAGCTCCGCAAAGTATTCCTATTGATGTTGGTCGACCCCAAGAACCTAGGATGGTTCGTTGGGTTGCATTGATGGCCCGTCACGGTATTGAGGGCGCTGAGATTGTTCGATTTCTTTATTCGTATTTTAGTTGGCTGGACCGCCAAATTTTTGTCATTGAGGACTTTCCGTATGCCGGGATAGACTTCCGCAGTGACTGGGAGATGACTCTCCCAGCCGGGGAACAGTGGGATGAATTAGGTAAAAACATTTTCAACGAATTCTAAATTCTAATTTTTATTTTTTAATCGTCTTATCAATTAATAACCAAAATTTTTTTTATGAATGCAGATTTGGGTCCACGGTGACTAGTCCATCTCCAGCATGTTGAAGCCTCGAAAATCGCTGCTACAACATTGGGGGATAACCACCCGGTCCGGACCTTAATACAGTTCCTTTTCCGTTTATGATAGTGGCTCCGACTGGTTTAACTAGGTCCAGTTACCTTTTCCCTATCGCTATTGGTTTATGATGTGTCCTTAACTACCAATAGACAGGGATATCATATCAATTCTTCTTGCTGATCAAGCAAGAGAATGACCCTTAAGCTGATTTGGGTTCAGCCAAACCACAACTAAGATTTTGCATCTTTGAGAAGAGGACTTAAAAGAATGTAAATTTAATCTAATTGCAAACTTATTCTATAATGCAAGAAAAAAGAAACTAATCTAAATCCTATCTCAATTAGGTAGATGAAAATCTAACCCAACTAAGAGCAAGATGATTAAATAATGAAAATTAAAATGTCTGGTTTTAAATTAATGCTAAGCTAACGAAGAAATTCAATTAGCTCACATTTGTGAGTACCAAAACATATTCTATTGAGACCATTTGACTGAAATAATAAATCAACAACACTCTGGAAGAAATTCACAAAAATTGATATCGATTATCATATCAGCCAAACTAATAATTAAACGATAACATGTGGAAGAAATTCACAACACATTACTATTTAATAAATCAGTGTTATAAGACAGATTTCTGAGTAATGGTTACTCAGAAATCAGAGTTTAATTCATAAGAGCATAGATACATAACAATTTGAGACAAATTATCCATATCAACAGAAATGCCAAAACATGAATAAAATGAAACAACAATTTTATTAACATAAAAATGAAATTGGTATTTGATACAGAAATGCCAAAAATACCAGTTAATTGAATCTGCTTCTCTGATCCTGGTCTCTAACAGTACTTTACATTACTTTAATTTCTGCTTTCAAGACTAAAGCTGCAGAAATGCAAACTCTGCCCATCATGCATAATTCAAGATATAAAAAATAAACCCTCATTAATGTTCAAATCTGAAATTTTCTCTCCTCCCCATCTACAATTCTAAATCCCTATTATAGAAATGCTTTTAGAAGTCTGGATTGTAGAGGAGAGCAGCCCCTATTTTATTCTGCAATCTGCTATTTATAATATTTGCAAAGGAATTCTTGAGATTAAAGTTTGTTGAAGAAAATCTGCCCAATCACTTTTATTTGCTCAAAAATTCCAATCTTTTAATTGCTGGAGCTTTCTCATTGATTGAGGTCTTTTTCTTCATATATCTTCTACTGTTTTCCTGCAAAAAGAAATCAAAATAAATTAAGATGCAATCAATAAGAACAAAATATCATTTATGGCATTTAAAACAAATCCAATCAAATTCTATTTAAATAAATAATTGAAAATAAAATATAAGCTCTCTATTGATGCCTGGGATGGTTTAATTGGCCAAGGATATCATTGATGAGCGAATCTACAATTAGAATAGGCTTGGACAAATGAAAATGCAGAAAATAAATCAGAAAATTGATTTTGCTTTAGAAATTCGGAGCTTGATTTTCTGCATAATTTTTGACCCAATTAATGACCAAATCTATTAGTGGAAACTCCTCAGAAATGTTCTCCTTGATTTTATATTTCCAATGAGCCATCCTGGGCCTCATTTGGCCAAGTAAAACTCATTCTATGAGCCTCCAAAGTTGATGAGTCAAATCTGGCATAAATCTGGAAATTCTGTTTGCTGGGCTAAAAATCAGAATTTTTAATTAGAAATTTAATCCTAAATTAGATTCTAATTATCTAATAATTAATTCTAAATTAATTATTAACTAACTAAAATATATAATTAATTCTAATTAATTATTATCTAATTAAAAATTAATTAAGTTACAAAATTAAATTAATATACAAATGATTTAAAAAAAAAAAATTAAATATAATTAATATTATAATTCAAATTATATTAAAATTATAATAAATATTACAATTATAATATAATTATTATAATATAAAAATATAAAAATTAATTTACAAACCATTGGAATCAATCCACACCCATTAATTTATAAAACAAACCATTGAAATCAACCATAAAACAAACTATTGAAATCAACCATAAAACATATTACTTCATCTATATGAGTTTGTGGAGGGATGTGGTGAGTGGAGTGTGAGGTGAGGGTGACGTGAGAGTGAGTGAGGTGGAGGTACGGGAGGCATAAGGGGAAAACAAAAAACTTTATATTAAAAACTTTTAACACATCGCATATCGCCTTATCGCAATATCGCATTTTGTCAAATGTGCATTATATAAAAATTGCGATGTGTTCCGATATTGCGATGTAAATTTTATTTTTTATTTTTATTTATTTATTTTTTATATATTTTTTTTTAATATTAAGTTTTAATTTTAATTAAATTAATTACATTTTATTATAATAATTAATTTAATTAATGTTTAAAATTTAATTTTAAATATCAGTTTTTTATTTTTTTATTTTGGTTTTATTTTGATGATGTTTAGTTTAGTTATGAAATTTTCTAAACTACAGCCACTCCGAAAATAAATAAAAGAATAAAAATAACATTTTTAACCTAGACTAGATAAATGATGGGACTTCAAAGGAGTGCCATTTTCAAACCAGTTGACCAAATGAAGCGAAACAAGCGTCAATGGGAGGCTTATAAAAAATCGATTCTAGCAAAGCAATCAAAACAAGAATCCAAAGAAAATGAAAATTAAACAAAAGCGTAGGATAATCAGCTAAATAAAATCCTAAAAGGTGCTTAGCCAAAATTTTATAGAAAGGGTCCCCATTATTTGAAGTGAACAAGTCAAAAATGGGGGGGTTGTGTTTTTACCAAAACAATGACGACACACGAGAGAAGAACTAGTTATCTATGTTTGATATGAATGCGATTTTCCTAAAATTCAAGTAAAAATAATTAAAGGAAAGAGAATTATGCTTGAAATGCTTGATTAGGTTCATTAGTCTGAATAAAAGCAAGAATCATCTAACTGTAATTTTTCTTAAAATTCCTCATAAATTAAAATATTTCAAAACTTTATATCAGTCCTTAATTAGTTGTAGAGATAAAGTAGGGGTCACTTTACAGCTTAGCTTTTAAAATATACTCATTTGTCATAGGTAGAGCCACTGTTGCCAGCAAACATCTATAGTTTCGACAGGGTTACCTTTTAATCACCAATGATTCAGAATCTCATCTCTTTAAGAATTATTGACCTAGAGATAAATCCATTTATATATGTTTCATTTTTTATTTTTATTTTTATTATAAATCTTAAAAGCCATTGTCCTGGTTTGGTAGCCAGATAGTTGACAATGCCATTCACTAGCTATAATTGGACTGAACAAGCTGGCTCGTGATGAAACCCCTTGTCTTATAATTGTTTGCAATCATAAGCCATTACCCTGGTTTGTTTATCAGTGTTGGTAATGTCAGCCTATTTTTCCCCTATGATCATGGTAAGCAGGCTCATGATGAGACCTCTTATCTTTTAAGTTTAAATATATCTCTCGATTATACTCTAGAAAAATAAGACTCTTCGGAATAGGGAGAATCATTGACTCCTTAAGAGTTAAGAATGACAATTTCAGAGTTAAAAGGTGCTTTGCTGTAAAGTGTCTTTACTTGGTTAAAAATAACTTTTCTTGACTGATAATAGAACTTTGAAAGATCTTAATAAAATATTAAAATCTCAAAATGATTACAATTTTGATGAAAAAGAAATTTCTCCAGATTTTATGATACTTTGTCAATTTCTCTAAATTGGTAATCTCTTCCTTATGTATGTCTATCTTTATAATAAGAAAATCAAACTTTACTAAGAGATTTAAGAAAAAGTTAATAGATGACTATTAACAATTTTTTCTCCATGTATACTGACCATAGTTAGGTAACAAGAAGGCCTTCCATATAAATCATGGCAAAGACACCAAAATCAAAACTGAAAACCAAAGGAAAAAGAATTCTTATGCTAAATGAGAAAGAAATCAGCAAAAAATAAAAATGAAAAAAATTTAAAAATGGAAAGGAAAATCCAAATTTCGCAAGATAAACTCAAACAAGAATGTTTATACCAATGTCTCAACAATATGAGGAAAGAAAATAATCGTGTAATCAATCTTTCTTATGTCGAGATTTAGAAAAATCATACCTTACAGGTTGTAAGTATTTTAGGCTTTTTTTAGATAGCAGTAACGATAAAATTCAGCCACAATGAAAACTTTATGTCTGATATCAATCTTCTTGTTTCCCAATATCATCTTAATCATTTTCTAATAAAATGAATGCTTAAAGAAACAGATTAAAGGTTCAGAAACTTCCTAGCATAGTTGTTTCAATGAAGATTATCGCTGCTTATTAAAATAAAGCCAGGATAAGAGTATGGACTTCGAAAATATGATCTGGTGGAGGATTGGAAGCTTTTATGAAGAGCTGCAAAACAGATTTATATATCAGAAAAACAAAACTGAAACTAAAGTAATGAAATGGAAATAAATGAAAGTGGGTACATGAATCTTACCATTGGATGATTTCTTTTGATCTTACCTGAAAGGTATCGGTTTCTCCAAACTAGTCAACTTCTTATTTTAATTAAAATTATAAACATGAAGAAGTCAAACTAACCAAAATCCTATAACCCAAAATCATTATTTATTTTATTTACACTAAAGCAAGCAGTAAAATGTAAAAATGGAATGTTTAGTACTCAAGGGAATTGAAATTAAAAGAAATGCATCAAAACTGAGAATGTGAATTTGCAGTAACGAATGTTTCTCAAAATATTATAAGTTTCATATAAACTCCGTGATTTTATAAATTTTCTGGAATCAAGACCAAATCCAAAATAATAAAATTTAAATATGAAAATACAGATGTCTTGAATTCCATATTTAATTATGGAATTATATATTTAAAACTGAAATATATAAGAAATCGAAATGATTTGAATATTCCGCAAATTTATCATCGGCTGCTTTGTTACCATAGTGGTTACCCAAGATCGCTTTTAAAATAACACATCGTCGTATTGGATGATTCGTATCACATATTTCTTCACCATGCTTCAATTTTAATTTGCAAGACTTCACCTTTGTTGCTATTGAATGGACGCGATATTTTATAAACTTGATTTGAATTTCATATCGAGTCCGAAATTCTGTGGTCATCGCAATATGGTAAAGTCGTTTATCAGAGATTGACGATTCATGATAATGGAAGTATACTTCAACTGCAAACCTCTGATATGCGAAATGCGATATGGCATATGAGTGAAGTAATACATCGGAGATATTTTATGAACAATTTTTTATCTGTTATCACTCAGGTTTTCCTTGAAGTTGTGGAAAATGAAAGTATACCAGAGGTAACCACAAACCAACCTTCAGATACAGAATCTAGCCAATCTGTATCCAGAGAGGGCTCTCTCTTTAAAATTTAGCTTTGTTCTTAGAAAGTTTTAGGCTAGTTATAAGTCCAAGAAATTTGGTTTGAATTTGAATGGTGGAATCCGCCAACTGAGGGCAAGATTGAATATTTTAGGTCATTGGGCTATGGAGTCGAAGGAATGGCTTTACTGGATTACTATTCTACACACAAGATGGCTTTGCAAGGCAAGATAGCCAAACAGAGAACAATTTTAGATATTAAAGTGAATGGAATGGATTTTGAAGGGATGAAAGGCAATTAAGAATCTTTCAACATGTTCAAAGAAAGAAAGTGAATGATTACAAATAAAGAGCAGTGAAGAATTCTTTACTATAGTAATCAAAATGTTTAAACCAGCGAACAAGAGCAATTAAGAATTCGTTGCTTATAACCAGTTTAGAAGGAAACATTTAGAATAATCACAATTGAAATCAAAGTACACTTAAGTAAGTTCTGATTTATTCTTTCATGTCAATTATTCAGATATGGAACACAGTGATATTATAAACAGATATAAAACTTAAAACATAGGATAGAAAGAACTTATTGAACTGTAGTCAGACACATGAATCCTGCAAAAAGTCTTGAGCTTCAAATCATCATCCAGCAAGCCACAAAGAAGTTTCTCCAAAGCACTTTTATTCCAAAATATCAATGTTACAGCAAAGTAGTATAATCCACCCAAAATAATTCCAAGAGTGAAGTATTTATACAAATTCTAAACTAAAATATCTTGAAAAAATATCAAAATTGGTTCACAAATCTCTCCAACTATTTTACATAAATAGAACTTAAGTAGAGGACACTCAAAATAATGCATCTATTTGGCACTATTTTTTATGGATAGGTGATGACAAAGAGGAGAATTCTAATTTGATCCAACTCTTAGTTGATGATGAGGCATCCAAGTCACTAACTACTTCCTTTTTTTTGTGAATTCTGCTCCAACAATTCGGCAAATTTGGGGTCCAATGATATAATTGTATTGCTCAATCCGTAATAGATATGTAAAAAGTGAAAGAGGTTATTGTAGATAAATATGTTGGTGAGATAAACCTCTTTCCGTTTCCCCAAATTCCTCTCCAGCTATGCACAAAAGGCTCTGCAAAAATATGTGTAAAACATAGTTTTACAGAGTGTGAAAAATAGCCTGTAAAGATGTGCATGTATCTCTCAGTCTGAAATCACTGTGCAAAAACTGAGATAGGTTTTTGTAGATTTGTCTCGTAGGAACAAAAACCTCCTTCAGTTTGGTAAGCTCTATTTCTTATTGGCCACAATCTTCTCTGCAAAATGATGACTTAACAAGAATTTTCTGCAAAAAGTGTTTTCCAACATTGTTTAATATTTCCAAAACCATAATGGATGTTAGAAAAGTGAGAGAGGTTTTTGTAGATGTTTCGCTGAGGAACAAAAACCTCCTTCAGTTTTACAAAATTCATCTTGGATTGATCACAATAGTTTCTGCAAAACAATGACTAAAACATTAAATTTCTGCAAAATGTTCCTTCTTGTTGTGTTTTTCATCTTTTCACTTTTTTGTTCTTTTAACTGTTTTACTTTTACTTTAGATAAAATTCAATGTTGGTGAAAGTATTTTCATCTCTTTTTACCATTTTACTGCCTCTGTAATTATTTTTACTATTTTACATTTGACTGCTCTGTAACTTCATTTTAACTTTCACTCTGACTTTTACCTGATACACTTTAACCAATGATACTCTTTAACTGTTATGCTCTCTAACCGTTCTTTACTGTTTCCTTTTACCTTCAATGTGTAGTTTAGGTTTTTACTATCTGTTTCAACAGTAAATCGTTTAATACCCTGTTTCCTTTGCTTGTCTTTCAACTGTATGTTTTATCTTCCATCTCTGTTTGAATAGATTTGATAACACTCTTGGAGTAAACAAGTCTTATGACTAGTATTAAGACTGTTTATCCAAGGATGTGGTCTTCTGATCACCTGTAAAACAAAAAAAATTGTCAAGAAAGCATTGGTTTGCAGGGGAGGTCGAAAAGGTTTTATTTGATTTTGAGAGGTCTGTGGAGTGAATCTAGAATGATTTTTGAGAGGTAAACCATGCTCGAATTGGTTAACAGAGGCTTCAGGTAGCGCAGCTGGGTTACAAAGGGTTTTACTGCATAATCAAGTGAAAAATGAGCAACACTAGGGTGTTTGAACAGTGATTAAACAGGTACTGGTTAAAGCAGATGAATTCTTGAACACTGGACTGCGATTTTCTTCAGCAAAGTAACGGTCAGTAGTCTACAATGGTTGATTTTTTAATTTTGCATGGGAGACTGTCTTGCGCACAGAAAAATGAAAAAGACGCATACGCAATGTGTTTTATTTACAAAGTCGAAAGGGTGGCGGGTTTTAATTAACGACGTCAGCATGTATGATGGACGAGTCACAGGGGGGAAGATGGTTTACGGTTTTTTCCGCACTGCTTTTAGAGGAGGGTGGTTTTGGGCGGAATGGCAGCGAATCCACAAAAGAAACGATGCGTGGCCAGTGTACTATTTGAAAACCGCTGCGATTTCGCGCGTTAACACTCGAACCGGGGATGGCCAGCGGAATTGACGAGAGCCGTCGATCTTGGAGCGGGTGATCTGACGGTTGACAGAACAGGGAGATCGCAGGGAGTTAATGGTGTGGGTCCGACGCGTTTAACGGTTAATTAATCATTTCGGGAGTGATTTGATTGACTGGGGAGGTTATTAATTAACCTGGAGGGTTAATTAATCCCTTGGTTTAAAAATGTGGGAAAATGATTGGGCGCAAAGAAAATATACACGAGGAATGGATTTGTTTCGAAGTTTATTTTGAATTAAACTTCGAAATTTTTTTTTTTAAACACATACTCCATATGTTCAAAGTTTTTTCATATTCTTATTATATGATAATTAAATTAAATTAATTCAATTACCATAGGGGGCGGGATTTATTTATAATGATATTTTTTAGCCAAAGGGCTTATAATGTGGGTTTTTTATTTGAATATATGGGGGTTAAATACTTTGGCTAAAAACTATAATATATGGGTGATCTGAAAATGGAATGTACTTGTTTAAGGGTGCAAGGTATCCATTTTCATAATTTCAAATTGACTGAATAGGTTGGTTTGTGCAACACTTGCACCAAATCGAGCCATAAATCTGCATCCACTCTCGCTAATGAGAATAAACCATTTCCCATACAGTAGATGGACCGTAGGGGCACCACCGGACATGTCACCTCTAAGAGATGAGTTCCAGGCTACCCGGTCTCTGCTGCATCATTTTAAGGAAATAACAGAAAGCACAAATAACAAGAACAATGAAAGTCTTTTGTTTTTGAATTCAGTGCTTTCATTGGACTGCTGAAAATGAAATGTGTGTATGCAGCATATGTTCTGCAATTTGTGTGAAGAGGTTTGATGAGAAAATAACAAGTTTTACTTCCTGTATAAACTTGTTTTAGAAAAGCATGCTCATGAAATTTTACTGTTTAAACTATCAGAATCTGGAAATAAACAGCCATAATACACACATGAACAGCAGATATTTGTTAAAGCGGTTCACCCCTCTCTTGGGCTACCTCCGCTGCTCCAAAAGCCTCTAATTAGGCTCAGTGCTCTTTTGATTAAATGGTGCAAATGAGATTACATCTGTATAAACTTCTCTAATGAGAAAATAGACTGCTAAAACAGACTCAGAAGGTCCAAAACAGTAGAAATAGACTACAAATTCACCTCCATTGGAGGAAGGTAGCCCAATGCAGCAATCTTTCCCCTTAGCTCTGATGGAGTCCCTGTCAAAAGCGCTGTAAAATTCGCAGATAAAATGCCCTGATGGCTCTGCAGATCCCTCCAACAGCTCCAGAATGCTCTCTACACTCAAAATCAAAAAAAAATTCGTCTCAAAAGACCTCCCCTAGCCAAAGTTATGGCTCTTTTAGTAAACTGCCAGTTTTAACTAGAAATCCTCCACTAAATGTGGAGCAGCTGCAGATAAGGCAGACAAAATGGGGATAAGGCGCCAAAAATGGCGGACCGCCAATCCACCCGCACGGTTAATCGTATGGCATTTAAAGTTTACAGTTATAATTAAAATGCGTTCACATTATTCGGCGGTCAATGCAAACGGTTATAACCAATGGTTTGAATTAATACATATGGGTTATTAAATAACACCAACAAACAAACGTTTATATTATAAACCCACAACAAACTTTATAACCAAAGTTTGAAAACCGCACGTTTCAAATGCCGAGCCCTGGGGTCTGGTTCTCCGCCGGAGGGTCGTATGCAACGGGGGCTGGCCCTTAGGGGTTGGCCCCCTTTCGGGCCCCGCCCAAACAAAATCGCGCCATAAATATTAATTCCGCCGCCCATATAATAACAAACGAACCTGTGGTCTGGCGGTAAAAACATTTGGTTGCTATATGAGTGGTCGGGGGTTCGAATCCCGTCGAGCCCAAATAAAATTTTAAAACGCATTTCCATTTACCTCCACGTCGGGGCCCACGTGGCGGCCTCCGGGCTAGCCACGTGGCGCCTCTTGATTGGCTGCCGAAATGGAATATTCCCCAGAATATTCTGTGGAATATTCCACGGAATATTCCCAGAATATTCTGTGGAATATTCTTTTTTTAATAAAATTTTCCACAAGCCAAATTTGCCCTTTTTTAATGGAAATTGAGAAAACTTTGAAGCTGAATAACTTCTTCATACGGAGACCATTTTTCGAACCGTTCACGGCGCCGAAATCAGGAAGACGAGCACTATCCGGTCGTTCAGGTTCAAACCAGTTCTGAGCACTTTTATTTTTGACCATTTTACGACACCTGGTCCTGAGCTCCTGATCAATGGGTTTTTGGGATATTTATAAAAAAGGAATTATATACATAGGAAAAGGTGATTTTTATGGGAGTTAATACATAAGTTAGAGTTAATATGACAAGGGGACAGGGTGAACTCAAAATTCTTTAATATAACCAAGAAAGTGAAGATTTTTAA
Source organism: Pinus albicaulis (assembly GCA_034641835.2). Classification (NCBI taxonomy): domain Eukaryota; kingdom Viridiplantae; phylum Streptophyta; class Pinopsida; order Pinales; family Pinaceae; genus Pinus; species Pinus albicaulis. The sequence continues at coordinate 1,933,145,725 of CM076578.1, forward strand.
AGCAAATTGCATTATACTAACTTCATCACTTAAACTTAGAATAAAAAGTGATTTTGAGGGCTTTTCATGAAATATTGAAGGATTTTCCTAAGTAAAATGGGATTTTACTTAGGACAAGATTTTGAGAGGTGAATGAATGTGATAATAGATGATTTCAAGTACTTAGGTTTTTCAATTATTGGGCCGAGGGTCCGGTCCCTCCAAAAGTCAAGGAAATGCCTTGAGCCCCTTTAATCTCCAAATACCTTAGTGCTTAAGGGAATTAGTAAAATGTTTAGGAAAATGAGAGGGGAAGTTAATAATTTGACTTTGCTCTATTGTGAGCTTCTTCCAATGTAGTATATGCATTTGCACTTTGTGATAAAAGTAAAATTGAACACATTTAGAACCATCATTCATCATATGCAATCTTGCAACAACATCTACCTACCCTACTTACTTTACCCTACCATTTTGTCTTCTTTGTTAGGGTGCACTTAGACTGGCAAACCCTTATCAATCTTCTTTTTCTTTTACATGGCAAACCTATCTAAGTCTACACTTATTACATCCAAGGGCTCAGATTAAACTGTTGAGCACCTTTTATTAACTCTACCTATCTACTTATCTGCCAAGATTAAACTGTTTGGTAAGATGTTTATTCTCTATTCTATAGCATGAAATTGAAAAATGAATGAATCAAGTTTAAACAGTTTGACTCTTCATAAATTGTGGCAAAAGTTTAACAAGCTGCACACAATTACTTATTACAGAAAATGAAATAGTAGTGGCATTTAGACTTGCACACTTTCCTGGTCTATTTTTGTTTGGGGTTCATTTCTTTCACTTTTTTTTTTACCATTTTATTCTTCTTACCCTTTGATTTTTCTTTTAGGGTATACCCTCTTTACATTTTTTATAATTTTTATTTTTTGATTTTTTGAAAAATATGGAACACCTTTGCAACAAGAAAAAGGTTTGACATATTGCATAGTTCAACAAGTCAATCATGAAAAATGACAGCTATTGGTATAGGAGTCTAACATTATCAAAACTGCTAAGAGCTACTTCCGATGAAACATTTCGCTACAAATGGTTGTGAAGTGGATGATGTGATATCGGAATGAAATGATTGACGAAGATGAGCAGGCTGAGAATATTGCAAACATTTTCACTGAAGTAAATATGAAAATCCCGTTGAATCCTATAATATTGCTTGAAATTTCAATTGGGTTTTCTGATGGTTGAAAGCAAAGTTAAAAATGCTCAAATTCTCAAAATAAAATTTCCCTGAACCTGTTGCAAACTTGAAATGGGTTTGCTGCTTACTTCAAGTTTTGAAAACAAATGAAAACCTGCAATTAAAACATAAAAAGAATAAAAAATAAACTAAAGAAAAGATAAATTAATAATAGATGAAAATGAACTTGTAAATGCATACCTGGAAGGAAATTGTTTGTAGATTTTACCTCATGAATCTTCAAATTATTCTTTCGATTTATCAAAATTCTGACTTTGTTCAAAATCATCTCATTATTTATTCTAAATCGGAGTGAGCAATCAGCCTAAATAAGATATGTTTATTCATGTTCATGAAATATAAAATTTACTAGAAATAAATATGAAACTATGCTTCCTTTTTGAATTGCAACAACAATTTATTACCTCTGCACATTCCGAATTAACTTGAGAAAAATCTTTATTGTTATAGTGACTGTTCAATAATGCCTTTAGTAAATAAATATGATGCATATTGCAACATCAAATAATAAACTAAAGGTTTGAATGGGATAAAGCGACTAATTGTAGAAAAATGTCAAAACAGATTTGAATGTGTGCACACAGCAAACTGGACATCCTAAAAGTCGGTTTAACAAATTTCGAGGAAGATAGTATGAACTTCATATGATTACCACAAAAGGTTAGACTGACTAATAATGATTGAGTCAGAATTAAGCTTATCATAGACAGTCATACATTTCATGGGATAATGAGATCATGAAGCTTTTATATCCTCAAAACCTTTATCATATAAATTTCAAAAGAAAATCTTAGAAGGAAATCCCGAAATTAAGAAAAGTGGCTTTGAGGTGATTGATGCCAAGTGCAACCTCAATTGAATTTAATCAAGACATTATTCAAAATAGACAGAGTAGAGGTATTGCTATAAGAAATTTAAAAAGGAAAGCAAGAATTAAAAATTTCTGATTGGTAGAAAATGTTTTCGTTGAACATGTATGAAAATGGCTGATTGCTTTGTTTTATTTTTAATCTACAGAACTATTAAAAATAAATTAACTATATAAAACAAACTAACTAAATTAATTCTACTCCTATTCTAACCATATACTTGAAAAATGACTAGGTATAGTCATATGTCCAGTGTAACCATTTTCTCATTTTAATCCCTGCATGTATGTACAATTCAAATGTTAGTAATAAAAATACAAATCTAATTGAACTAAGAAAATTAAACCTGAAATAAGAATGTACAACTATTGTTAGAAGTTTATCTAAAATCTCCTTCTCATGAAATTTTCTTTTCAATTGAATACCAATTGGATCATAGAAATTCGGATGAATTTTTTTTAAGGATTGGGAAATATTCAAAGAAAGAGATAACAGGCCAGATTGTAGATGTGAGCTTTTAGATTCAAAAGGCCTGGAAGAAACTGTTAGTGTTATGTGTAAATGTTAAGCTATTGATAATCTTCCATGAAGGAAAAATTTCCAAATATTTTTCAAATGAATTAATGAAAAATGGATGGAAATCTTTCAAATGAAATGGAAAATTATTAATTAAATTGGATCGTTGGCAGACTTCTAAAAATACATTCTTTTGTTGATCTTGTCTTTGAGAAGATAGAAGCTTTTGATAAAACATTAGCATTGAATGAAATTGAAATTGAAATAGCTTTTGATGCTTTTGATTATAATATAAAACTTCAATTTTCCAACAAGGCAATGTATCAATTGAATGTTTGATAATAAAGTGCCCAATATGCCAGCGTAATGTATCAAAAATCTGAAAAATAAAATCTGAAAACAAATCTGATTTAATACAAAATAAGTGAAGAAACAAAAATAAAATGAAATCACTATTTGTACAACTAATGTTACAGCACAATTGGGATTGTTTTGAAATAATTTCTTTTTCACAAGGATTGGCCAGAATTATGGAATTTGAGTAATTTTGAATTTCATCTTGTGAATTAAAAAGGAAATTATGATTATGAACAGGAACGAAAGCTTGATCATGATATGAATAATAAATTGGAATATTTTCTCGAATAGTGAAATCATAAAGATGATTATCTGCTTTAGAGTGAGGATTAGTTGAAATAATTTCTAAATTGAAATGTTCCTCATTCTCAGATGTTATTTGAGTTTTATCATGAGGATTCTCTTGAGAAAAATAGAAATCAACATCCTCAATGTCAGAGTAATTATCATAAATGACTTCACAAGATTCTCTAGAATTCCCTTCAATCTTATCCAATATATCCAAACACAGAGGAACAAGAATTTGATGTTCATTAATGGCAAAAGAATGATCATTAATTGCTTCTCTATCTTAATAAAAACTTAATGGTAATTCATTTAGATTAGCCTCTGTATTTTCTGAAATATCATTAATACCAAGAGGGGAAAAATTACCATCATTAAAAATATCAGGATAAAGGGAAAAATGTGAATATGAAATAATGCATTTAAAAATGTCCCTGTTTGGGAACTCTTGTGCATTAAGCCCATTGTAAATTTCAGATTCTAAGTCATTCCTTTGTGTGCTCATGCTTTTTTGAAGAAGATTGGTTTGCTTCTCTGATTTCAGCATTTTCTCATCATGAAAAAGATTCAGAAATTTGTACAGCAGTTCGCATGCTATTACTTACTTTGATTGTTGTTTGCACTTGCTGATTTGAAAACTGATTTTCTGAATTTAATGCAGAGAAACTTTCAGATTCTAATGCAGGTCTTTCTCCAAAATTGTTGTTGTTATCTTCTTGCATTTGATTAGAAATATTTTCCAAGCTTTGTGAAACCTCTTCATCACAATTTATTTGCACACCCAAATTGGAATTCTCATTTATGTTAGAAGGGGGTGGAACAAAACTTGAACTAATTCCATATGGATCGGTAATAGGAGGAAGAGAATAATTATGTTCAAACCAATCTAGTGATTCTTCTTTCATAGGTTGATCTTTGACATTAAATTTTAAACAATTTAGATAAAGTCGAATATTAAAATCTCTAACAAACTCATTTTCATTTCGAAGATATTCAATTTCATCACATACCTGATCATAATCATAGTGGTCAAATTTACAAACGAAAATTGTAACAAATTGATCCCAGCTGTGAATTGAGGCAACCGGGAGAGTTCTACACCAGTTTCTGGCTTTTGCCGCAAATGTGAGAGTAAAAATTCTGCATAAAATGCCTTCATCAATTCCTTGAAAATCATAATTTGAAACATTTTGAATAAATTGAAGGACATGATTAAAAGCAGAAGAATTTCTCTTACCATTGAATTTTACCTGAGACAAGAGTCTTACCACTTTGGGTGGAGTATTGGAAGATGCACGTCCATAGATACAACTCCAAATTGGAAGTTTAAAAGGAGCCATCGTAATTAAATAAAATGTTAAAATTGAAAAGACTCCAACAGACAACAAGTTTCAGGCCCTCCTTCTAGCGCCAAAAATGTTGAAGCCTCGAAAATCGCTGCTACAACATTGGGGGATAACCGCCCATTCCAGACCTTAATACAGTTCCTTTTCCGTTTATGATAGTGGCTCCGACTGGTTTAACTAGGTCCAGTTACCTTTTCCCTATCGCTATTGGTTTATGATGTGTCCTTAACTACCAATAGACAGGGATATCAGATCAATTCTTCTTGTTGATCAAGCAAGAGAATGACCCTTAAGCTGATTTGGGTTCAGCCAAACCACAACTAAGATTTTGCCTCTTTGAGAAGAGGACTTAAAAGAATGTAAATTTAATCTAATTGCAAACTTATTCTATAATGTAAGCAAAAGAAACTAATCTAAATCCTATCTCAATTAGGTAGATGAAAATCTAACCCAACTAAGAGCAAGATGATTAAATAATGAGAATTAAAATATGTTTGGTTTTAAATTAATGCTAAGCTAACGAAGAAATTCAATTAGCTCACATTTATGAGTGCCAAAACACATTCTATTGAGACCATTTGACTGAAATAATAAATCAACAACACTCCGGAAGAAATTCACAAAAATTGATATCGATTATCATATCAGCCAAACTAATAATTAAATGATAACATGTGGAAGAAATTCACAACACATTACTATTTAATAAATCAGTGTTATAAGACAGATTTCTGAGTAATGGTTACTCAGAAATCAGAGTTTAATTCATAAGAGCAGAGATACATAAGAATTTGAGACAAATTATCCATATCAACATAAATGCAAAAACATGAATAAAATGAAACAACAATTTTATTAACATAAAAATGAAACTGGTATTTGATACAGAAATGCCAAAAATACCAGTTAATTGAATCTGTTTATCTGATCCTGGTCTCTAACAGTACTTTACATTACTTTAATTTCTGATTTCAAGACTAAAGCTGCAGAAATGCAAACTCTGCCCATCATTCATAATTCAAGATATAAAAAATAAACCCTCATTAATGTTCAGATCTGAAATTTTCTCTCCTCCCCATCTACAATTCTAAATCCCTATTACAGAAATACTTTTAGAAGTCTGGAATTGCAGAGGAGAGCAGCCCCTATTCTATTCTGCAATCTGCTATTTATAATATTTGCAAAGGAATTCTTGAGATGAAAGTTTGTTAAAGAAAATTTGCCCAATCACTTTTATTTGCTCAAAAATTTCAATCTTTTAATTGCTGAAGCTTTCTCATTGATTGAGGTCTTTTTCTTCATATATCTTCTACTGTTTTCCTACAAAAAGAAATCAAAATAAATTAAGATGCAATCAATAAGAACAAAATATCATTTCTGGCATTTAAAATAAATCCAATCAAATTCTATTTAAATAAATAATTGAAAATAAAATATAAGCTCTCTATTGATGCATGGGATGTTTTAATTGGCCAAGGATATCATTGATGAGCGAATCTACAATTAGAAGAGGCTTGGACAAATGAAAATGCAGAAAATAAATCATAAAATTGATTTTGCTTTAGAAATTTGGAGCTTGATATTCTGCATAATTTTTGACCCAATTAATGACCAAATCTATTAGTGGAACCTCCTCAGAAATGTTTTCCTTGATTTTATCTTTTCAATGAGCCGTCCTGGGCCTCATTTGGCCAAGTAAAACTCATTCTATGAGCCTCCAAAGTTGATGAGTCAAATCTGGCATAAATCTGGAAATTCTGTTCGCTGGGCTAAAAATCAAAATTTTTAATTAGAAATTTAATCCTAAATTAGATTCTAATTATCTAATAATTAATTCTAAATTAATTATTAACTAACTAAAATATATAATTAATTCTAATTAATTATTATCTAATTAAAAATTAATTAAGTTACAAAATTAAATTAATATACAAATGATTTTAAAAAAATAAAAATAAATATAATTAATATTATAATTCAAATTATATTAAAATTATAATAAATATTACAATTATAATATAATTATTATAATATAAAAATATAAAAATTAATTTAGAAACCATTGGAATCAATCCACACCCATTAATTTATAAAACAAACCATTGAAATCAACCATAAAACATATTACTTCATCTATATGAGTTTGTGGAGGGATGTGGTGAGTGGAGTGTGAGGCGAGGGTGACGTGAGGGTGAGTGAGGTGGAGGTACGGGAGGCATAAGGGGAAAACAAAAAACTTTATATTAAAAACTTTTAACACATCGCATATCGCCTTATCACAATATCGCATTTTGTCAAATGTACATTATATAAAAATTGCAATGTGTTCAGATATTGCGATATGCGATGTAAATTTTATTTTTTATTTTTATTTATTTATTTGTTATATATATTTTTTTAATATTAAGTTTTAATTTTAATTAAATTAATTATATTTTATTATAATAATTAATTTAATTAATGTTTAAAATTTAATGTTAAATATCAGTTTTTTATTTTTTTATTTTGGTTTTATTTTGATGATGTTTAGTTTAGTTATGAAATTTTCTAAACTATAGCCACTCTGAAAATAAATAAAAAGAATAAAAATAACATTTTTATCCCAGACTAGATAAATGATGGGACTTCAAAGGAGTGCCATTTTCAAACCAATTGACCAAATGAAGCGAAACAAGCGTCAATGGGAGGCTTATAAAAAATCGATTCTAACAAAGCGATCAAAACAAGAATCTAAAGAAAATGAAAATTAACAAAAGCGTAGGATAATCAGCTAAATAAAATCCTAAAAGGTGCTTAGCCAAACTTTTATAGAAAGGGTCCCCATTATTTGAAGTGAACAAGTAAAAAATGGGGGGGTTGTGTTTTGACCACAACAATGGCGACACACGGGAGAAGAACCAGTTATCTCTGTTTGATATGAATGCGATTTTCCTAAAATTCAAGTAAAAATAATTAAAGAAAAGAGAATTATGCTTGAAATGCTTGATTAGGTTCATTAGTCTAAATAAAAGCAAGAATCATCTAACTGTAATTTTTCTTAAAATTCCTCATAAATTAAAATATTTCAAAACTTTATATCAGTCCTTAATTAGTTGTAGAGATAAAGTAGGGGTCACTTTACAGCTTAGCTTTTAAAATATACTCATTTGTCACAGGTAGAGTCACTATTGCCAGCAAACATCTATAGTTTCGACAATGTTACCTTTTAATCACCAATGATTCAGAATCTCATCTCTTTAAGAATTATTGACCTAGAGATAAATCCATTTATATATGTTTCTTTTTTTATTTTTATTTTTATTATAAATCTTAAAAGCCATTGTCCTGGTTTGGTAGCCAGATAGTTGACAATGCCATTCACTAGTTATAATTGGACTGAACAAGCTGGCTCGTGATGAGACCCCTTGTCTTATAATTGTTTGCAATCATAAGCCATTACCCTGGTTTGTTTAGCAGTGTTGGTAATGTCATCTTATTTTTCCCCTATGATCATGGTAAGCAGGCTCATGATGAGACCTCTTATCTTTTAAGTTTAAATATATATCTGGATTATACTCTAGAAAAGTAAGACTCTTCGGGACAGGGAGAATCATTGACTCCTTAAGAGTTAAGAATGAAAATTTTAGAGTTAAAAGGTGATTTGCTGTAAAGTGTCTTTACTTGGTTAAAAATAACTTTTCTTGACTGATAATAGAACTTTGAAAGACCTTAATAAAATATTAAAATCTCAAAATGATTACAATTTTGATGAAAAAGAAATTTCTCCAGATTTTATGATACTTTGTCAACTTCTCTAAATTGGTAATCTCTTCCTTATGTATGTCTATCTTTATAATAAGAAAATCAAACTTTACTAAGAGATTTAAGAAAAAGTTAATAGATGACTATTAACAATTTTTTCTCCATGTATACTGACCATAGTTAGGTAACAAGAAGGCCTTCCATATAAATCATGGCAAAGTCACCAAAATCAAAATTGAAAACCAAAGGAAAAAGAATTCTTATGCTAAAATGAGAAAGAAATCAGCAAAAAATAAAAATGAAGAAAATTTAAAAATGGAAAGGAAAATCCAAATTTCGCAAGATAAAATCAAACAAGAATGTTTATACCAATGTCTCAACAATATGAGGAAAGAAAATAATCGTGTAATCAATCCTTCTTATGTCGAGATTTAGAAAAAACATACCTTACAGGTTGTAAGTATTTTAGGTTTTTTTTAGATAGCAGTAACGATAAAATTCAGCCACAATGAAAACTTTATGTCTGATATCAATCTTCTTGTTTCCCAGTATCATCTTAATCATTTTCTAATAAAAGGAATGCTTAAATAAACAGATTAAAGGTTCAGAAACTTCCTAGCATAACTGTTTCAATGAAGATTATCGCTGCTTATTAAAATAAAGCCAGGATAAGAGTATGGACTTCGAAAATATGATCTAGTGGAGGATTGGAAGCTTTTATGAAGAGCTGCAAAACAGATTTATATATCAAAAAAAAAAAAAAAAAACTAAAGTAATGAAATGGAAATAAATGAAAGTGGGTACATGAATCTTACCATTGGATGATTGCTTTTGATCTTACCTGAAAGGTATTGGTTTCTCCAAACTAGTCAACTTCTTATTTTAATTAAAATTAAAAACATGAAGAAGTCAAACTAACCAAAATCCTATAACCCAAAATCATTATTTATTTTATTTACACTAAAGCAAGCAGTAAAATGTAAAAATGGAATGTTTAGTGCTCAAGGGAATTGAAATTAAAAGAAATGCATCAAAAATGAGAATGCGAATTTGCAGTAACGAATGTTTCTCAAAATATTATATGTTTCATATAAACTCCATGATTTTATAAATTGTCCGAAATCAAGACCAAATCCAAAATAATAAAATTTAAATATGAAAATAGAGATGTCTTGAATTCCATATTTAATTATGGAATTATATATTTGAAACTGAAATATATAAGAAATCGAAATGATTTGAATATGCCGCAAATTTATCATCGGTTGCTTTCTTACCATAGTGGTTACCCAAGCTCGCTTTTAAAATAACACATCGCCGTATTGGATGATTCGCATCACATGTTTCTTCACCATGCTTCAATTTTAATTTGCAATACTTCACCTTTGTTGCTATTGAATGGATGCGATATTTTATAAACTTGATTTGAACTTCATATCGGGTCCGAAATTATGTGGTCATCGCAATATGATAAAGTCGTTTATCAGAGATTGACGATTCATGATAATGGAAGTATACTTCAACTGCAAACCTCTGATATGCGAAATGCGATATGGCATATGAGTGAAGTAATACATCAGAGATCTTTTATGAACAATTTGTTATCAAAACTGCTAAGAGCTACTTCCGATGAAAAATTTCGCTACAAATGGTTGTGAAGTGGACGATGTGATATCGGAATGAAATAATTGACGAAGATGAGCAGGCTGAGAATATTGCAAACATTTTCACTGAAGTAAATATGAAAATCACGTTGAATCCTATAATATTTCTTGAAATTTCAATTGGGTTTTCTGATGGTTGAAAGCAAAGTTAAAAATGCTCAAATTCTCAAAATAAAATTTCCCTGAACCTGTTGCAAATTTGAAATGGGTTTGCTGCTTACTTCAAGTTTTGAAAACAAATGAAAACCTGCAATTAAAACAGAAAAAGAATCAAAAATAAACTAAAGAAAAGATAAACTAATAATAGATGAAAATGAACTTGTAAATGCATACCTGGAAGGAAATTGTCTGTAGATTTTACCTCATGAATCTTCAAATTCTTCCTTCGATTTATCAAAATTCTGACTTTGTTCAAAATCATCTTATTATTTATTCTAAATCAGAGTGAGCAACTAGCCTAAATAAAATATGTTTATTCATGTTCAAGAAATATAAAATTTACCAGAAATAAATATGAAACTATGCTTCATTTTTTGAATTGCAACAACAATTTATTACCTCTGCACATTTCGAATTAACTTGAGAAAAATATGTATTGTTATAGTGACTGTTCAATAATGCCTTTAGTAAATGAATATGATGCGTATTAAAACATCAGATAATAAACTAAAGGTCCGAATGGGATAAAGCCACTAATTGTGGAAAAATGTCAAAACAGATTTGAATGTGTGCACACAGCAAAATGGACATCCTAAAGGTCAACTTAACAAATTTCGAGGAAGATAGTATGAACTTCATATGATTACCACGAAAGGTTAGACTGACTAATAATGATTGAGTCAGAATTAAGCTTATCATAGATAGTCATACATTTCATGGGATAATGAGATCATGAAGCTTTTATATCCTCAAAACCTTTATCATATAAATTTCAAAAGAAAATCTTAGAAGGAAATCCTGAAATTAAGAAAAGTGGCTTTGAGGCGATTGATGCCAAGTGCAACCTTAATTGAATTTAATCAAGACATTATTCAAAATAGACAGAGTAGAGGTATTGTTGTAAGAAATTTAAAAAAGGAAAGCAAGAATTAAAATTTTCTGATTGGTAGAAAATGTTTTCGTTGAACATGTATGAAAATGGTTGATTGCTTTGTTTTATTTTTAATCTACAAGACTATTAAAAATAAATTAACTATATTAACTCTACTCCTATTCTAACCATATACTTGAAAAATGACTAGGTATAGTCATATTTCTAGTGTAACCATTTTCTCATTTTAATCCCTGCATGTATGTACAATTCAAATGTTAGTAATAAAAATACAAATTTAATTGAACTAAGAAAATTAAACCTAAAATCAGAATGTACAACTATTGTTAGAAGCTTATTTAAAATGTCCTTCTCATGAAATTTTCTTTCCAATTGAATACCAATTGGATCATAGAAATCTGGATGGATTTCTATTAATAATTGGGAAATGTTCAAAAGAGGAGATGAAAGGCCAGATTGTGGATATGAGCTTTTAGATTCAAAGGCCTGGAAGAAACTGTTAGTGTTATGTGTAAATGTTAAGCTATTAACAATCTTCCATGAAGGAAAAATTTCTAAATATTTTTCAAATGAATAAAACAAAAATGGATGGAAATCTTTCAAATGAAATGGAAAATTATTAATTAAATTGGATTGCTGGCAGACTTCTAAAAATACATTATCTTGTTGATATTGCCTTTGAGAAGATAGAAGCTTTTGATAAAACATTAGCATTGATTGAAATTGAAATTGAAATAGCTTTTTATGCTTTTGATTATAATATAAAACTTCAATTTTCCAACAGGGCAATGTATCAATTAAATGTTTGATAATAAAGTGGTCAATATGCCAGCATAATGTATCAAAAATCTGAAAAATAAAATCTGAAAATAAATCTGATTTAATACAAAATAATTGAGGAAACAAAAATAAAATGAAATCACTATTGTTACAACTAATGTTACAGCACAATTGGGATTGTTTTGAAATAATTTCTTTTTTCACAAGGATTGGCCAGAATTATGGAATTTGAGTAATTTCGAATTCCAACTTGTGAATTAGAAAGAGATTTATGATTATGAACAGGAATGAAAGCTTGATCATGATATGAATCATAAATTGGAATATTTTCTCTAATAGTGAAATCATGAAGATGATTATCTGCTTTAGAGTGAGGATTAGTTGGAATAATTTCTAAATTGAAATATTCCTGATTCTTAGATGTTATTTGAATTTTATCATGAGGATTCTCTTGAGAAAAATAGAAATCAACATCCTCAATGTCAGAGTAATTATCATAAATGACTTCACAAGATTCTCTAGAATTCCCTTCAATCTTATCCAATATATCCAAACACGGAGGAATAAGAATTTCATGTTCATTAATGGCAAAAGAATGATCATTAATTGCTTCTCTATCTTGATAAAAACTTAATGGTAATTCATTTAGATCAGCCTCTGTATTTTCTGAAATATCATTAACACCAAGAGGGGAAAAATTATCATCATTAAAAATATCAGGATAAAGGGGAAAATGTGAATCTGAAATAATGCATTTAAAAATGTTTCTGTTTGAGAATTCTTGTACATTATGCTCATTGTAAATTTCAGATTCTAAATCATTCCTTTGCGTACTCATGCTTTTTTGAAGAAGATTGCTTTGCTACTCTGATTTCAGCATTTGCTCATCATGAAAAGATTCAGAAATTTGTACAACAGTTTGCATGCTATTACTTACTTTGATTGTTGCTTGCACTTGCTGATTTGCAATCTGATTTTCTGAATTTAATGCAGAGAAACTTTTAGATTCCAATGCAGGTCTTTCTCCAAAATTGCTGTTGTTGTTTTCTTGCATTTGATTAGAAATATTTTCCAAGCTTTGTGAAACCTCTTCATCACAATTTATTTGCACACCCAAATTGGAATTCTCATTTATGTTAGAAGGGGGTGGAACAAAGCTTGAACTAATTTCATATGGATCGGGACTAGGGGGAAGAGAATAATTATGTTCAAACCAATCTAGTGATTCTTCTTTCATAGGTTCATCTTTGACATTAAATTTTAAATAATTTAGATGAAGTCGAATATTAAAATCTCTAACAGACTCATTTTCATTTCGAAGATATTCAATTTCATCACATACCTGATCATAATCATAGTGGTCAATTTTACAAACGAACATTGTAACAAATTGATCCCAGCTGTGAATTGAGGCAACCGGAAGAGTTCTACACCAGTTTCTGGCTTTTGCCGCAAATGTGAGAGTAAAAATTCTGCATAAAATGCCTTCATCAATTCCTTGAAAATCATAATTTGAAACATTTTGAATAAATTGAAGGACATGATTAAAAGCAGAAGAATTTCTCTTACCATTGAATTTTACCTGAGACAAGAGTCTTACCACTTCGGGTGGAGTATTGGAAGATGCACGTCCATGGATACAACTCCAAATTGGAAGTTTAAAAGGAGCCATCGTGATTAAATAAAATGTTAAAATTGAAAAGACTCCAACAGACAACAAGTTTCAGGCCCTCCTTCTAGCGCCAAAAATGTTGAAGCCTCGAAAATCGCTGCTACAACATTGGGGATAACCACCCGGTCCGGACCTTAATACAGCTCCTTTTCCGTTTATGATAGTGGCTCCGACTGGTTTAACTAGGTCCAGTTACCTTTTCCCTATCGCTATTGGTTTATGATGTTTCCTTAAATACCAATAGACAGGGATATCAGATCAATTCTTCTTGCTGATCAAGCAAGAGAATGACCCTTAAGCTGATTTGGGTTCAACCAAACCACAACTAAGATTTTGCCTCTTTGAGAAGAGGACTTAAAAAAAGAAGTAAATTTAATCTAATTGCAAACTTATTCTATAATGCAAGCAAAAAGAAACTAATCTGAATCCTATCTCAATCAGGTAGATGAAAATCTAACCCAACTAAGAGCAAGATAATTAAATAATGAGAATTAAAATATGTCTGGTTTTAAATTAATGTTAAGCTAATGAAGAAATTCAATTAGCTCACATTTGTGAGTACCAAAACACATTCTATTGAGACCATTTGACTGAAATAATAAATCAACAACACTCCGGAAGAAATTCACAAAAATTGATATCGATTATCATATCAGCTAAACTAATAATTAAATGATAACATGTGGAAGAAATTCACAACACATTACTATTTAATAAATCAGTGTTATAAGACAGATTTCTGAGTAATGGTTACTCAGAAATTAGAGTTTAATTCATAAGAGCGGAGATACATAAGAATTTGAGACAAATTATCCATATCAACAGAAATGCCAAAACATGAATAAAATGAAACAACAATTTTATTAACATAAAAATGAAACTGGTATTTGATACAGAAATGCCAAAAATACCAATTAATTGAATCTGCTTCTCTGATCCTGGTCTCTAACAGTACTTTACATTACTTTAATTTCTGCTTTCAGGACTAAAGCTGCAGAAATGCAAACTCTACCCATCATGCATAATTCAAGATATAAAGAATAAACCCTCATTAATGTTCAGATCTGAAATTTTCTCTCCTCCCCATCTACAATTCTAAATCCCTATTACAGAAATGCTTTTAGAAGTCTGGAATTGCAGAGGAGAGCAGCCCCTATTCTATTCTGCAATCTGCTATTTATAATATTTGCAAAGGAATTCTTGAGATTAAAGTTTGTTGAAGTAAATCTGCCCAATCACTTTTATTTGCTCAAAAATTCCAATCTTTTAATTGGTGGAGCTTTCTCATTGATTGAGGTCTTTTTCTTCATTTATCTTCTACTGTTTTCCTGCAAAAAGAAATCAAAATAAATTAAGATGCAATCAATAAGAACAAAATATCATTTCTGGCATTTAAAACAAATCCAATCAAATTCTATTTAAATAAATAATTGAAAATAAAATATAAGCTCTCTATTGATGTCTGGGATGGTTTAATTGGCCAAGGATATTATTGATGAGTGAATCTACAATTAGAAGAGGCTTGGACAAATGAAAATGTAGAAAATAAATCAGAAAATTGATTTTGCTTTAGAAATTCGGAGCTTGATTTTCTGCATGATTTTTGACCCAATTAGTGACCAAATCTATTAATGGAACCTACTCAGAAATGTTCTCCTTGATTTTATCTTTCCAATGAGCCGTTCTGGGCCTCATTTGGCCAAGTAAAACTCATTCTATGAGCCTCCAAAGTTGATGAGTCAAATCTGGCATAAATCTGGAAATTCTGTTTGCTGGGCTAAAAATCAGAATTTTTAATTAGAAATTTAATCCTAAATTAGATTCTAATTATCTACTAATTAATTCTAAATTAATTATTGACTAACTAAAATATATAATTAATTCTAATTAATTATTATCTAATTAAAAATTAATTCAGTTACAAAATTAAATTAATATACAAATGATTTTAAAAAAAAATAATTTAAATATAATTAATATTATAATTCAAATTATATTAAAATTATAATAAATATTATAATTATAATATAATTATTATAATATAAAAATATAAAAATTAATTTACAAACCATTGGAATCAATCCACACCCATTAATTTATAAAACAAACCATTGAAATCAACCATAAAACATATTACTTCATTTATATGAGTTTGTGGAGGGATGTGGTGAGTGGAGTGTGAGGTGAGGGTGACATGAGGGTGAGTGAGGTGGAGGTACGGGAGACATAAGGGGAAAACAAAAAACTTTATATTAAAAACTTTTAACACATCGCATATCGCCTTATCGCAATATCGCATTTTGTCAAATGTGCATTATATAAAAATTGCGATGTGTTCGGATATTGCGATATTGCGATATGCGATGTAAATTTTATTTTTTATTTTTATTTATTTATTTGTTATATATATTTTTTTTAATATTAAATTTTTAATTTTAATTAAATTAATTATATTTATTATAATAATTAATTTAATTAATGTTTAAAATTTAATGTTAAATATCAGTTTTTTATTTTGGTTTTATTTTGATGATGTTTAGTTTAGTTATGAAATTTTCTAAACTACAGCCACTTCGAAAATAAATAAAAAGAATAAAAATAACATTTTTAACCCAAACTATATAAATGATGGGACTTCAAAGGAGTGCCATTTTCAAACCAGTTGACCAGATGAGGCGAAACAAGCGTCAATGGGAGGCTTATAAAAAATTGATTCTAACAAAGCAATCAAAACAAGAATCCAAAGAAAATGAAAATTTAACAAAAGCGTAGGATAATCAGCTAAATAAAATCTTAAAAGGTGCTTAGCCAAAATTTTATAGAAAGGGTCTCCATTATTTGAAGTGAACAAGTCAAAAATGGGGGGGTTGTGTTTTTACCACAACACAGCCTTATAATGAACTGACAGTTGTAATCGTACCCATTTGATGGGCGATCAATGGAAATTTTTTTCTGATTTAGAGCATCATCTAGAGCGTCTGACTCTAGATATTCCAGAGACGGAAATAGATGAGATCCCACTCAAATTGCAGAGATACGTGATTGGTGTTCCAGGACCTTTTAGAAGGTTCCTGTGTAGGGTGGCTTGGGCAGTGGTTTCTTATCGTGATCACCATTAGTGATCGGATGATCGTGTTGTAGACTCATATTTTTGACTTTTTGTGTTACCATTTTGCCGATCATAAAGTGTTTCCAACCTATGATCGAAGACGATGTATATTTTTTGAAAACATTCTATGCTATGATATATCACTATTTACCGACTATCTGTATACATATTATGGATGTTGTTTGTTTTACTGCTTTGATCATTGCAAATGTCGATTTATCATACTAGAAGCAACTGCGTCTGCTAATGTATTTAAATGTCTTGGAATATGTTGATACTCAATGTAATTGAATTCACGTTCCAAGAGATGAACTCTTAAAAATAACCGTAATAACACTGGATTTCTAATGGCATAAATTTGGTTCAATTGTAATACAACAAGTTTAGAATCCAACCTAACAATCAAACTCTGAATTCCAAATGATATTGATTCGGATAATAACTCAATCACTGCACTATACTCGGAAATGTTATTCATTTTTTGACCAAGGCTTACCCCATGCATGGATACTAACTCATCAGAGGGTGAATAGATAACCCAAGCCGCGGAAGAAATGTTCCATGTACTATGACAAGCACCATCAGCAAAACCAATGTAGGTTTGAAGAGACGCCGACATCTGCAATATCAGGAGTAAAACTCAGATAAGTAGGAGTAGTGATAAAAACACACTTCTAAACTAAGCACAATTTTCTAATCTAAAACACACCAGCAGTAAGGAAATCTAATCTAAAAAATCTCCATACCAAGTTAAGCATAGTATCGCTTTAGATAAAGTCCATTTTTGGGTTTATCTAAAGGGACACCGTCAAAATCTATCAGCTCATAGGCCCCTTTAGCTAGCTTTCACTTGAAAATAAAAGGGCCATGCCACATGGGCACGAATTTCCTAGCCCCTAGCTTATCGTTGGCTTGATCATAAACTAAGACTAGGTCTCCTTCTGAAAAATTTCGAGGGGTAACACTTCTGTCGTACTGAGATTTTATTCGTTTAACATGAGCCTCGTTTGATATTACAACATTTCGTCGATTCTCATCCAGCTGAGCTAAGTACAGGAAACGTTTCTCCTCCTCAGACGTAGCTGGGATTAATTCTATGGCTAATTTCAGTGACGAAATTTCGCATTCAATTGGCAACACAACTTCCAAACCATAAACGAGTTGAAAGGGAGTGAAACTAGTTGATGTTTTTACTGAGGTTGGATATTCCCAAAGCGTTGAAAATAACATGGAATGCCAATTTGTTTTGTGAATACCAATAATTCATCTAATCATGGTGACTAAAAATTTATTTATGGCTTCAACCAGACCATTGGCTTGTGGATAATACGAAGTGGAACTATTGTGATGCGGGCCAAGTTGATCTGTCAGTTCAGTCATCATGACATTGCGAAAGTGACTTCCATGATCTGTAATAATGGCTTGAGGAACACCGAACCTAGCAATTATGTGATTAAATATGAAAGTTGCAGCAGTCTTGCCGTCAGACAAAAATGTAGGCATCACCTCAGCCCACTTAGTAAAATAATCTACAGCTAAGATAATATATGCATGCCCCCCGGCCGAGTGAGGGTTACATGTAATAAAATCGATACTCCATTTCGCGAAAGGACCAACAGCAATTATGGGATGAAGAGGAGCGGGTGGCGCGCACATCTTACGATCAAAAAGTTGACAATTGTGGCATTTCCGGACTACATAAATACAATCTTTGAATAATGAAGGCCAGAAATAACCAGCGCGCACTATCTTTTGGGCTGTGGCATACCCAGACATATGACCGCCACATGCTCTAGAATGGCAATCATTTAACACCTTTTCAGCTTCTTCATGAAGAAGACAACGTCTGAAAACAGAATCCGCTCCACGATGATAGAGTGTTTCACCAATAATATTATACTGTTGGGATTGGAAGCGTATTTTCCGTCGCTGAGATTGTGAGATTTCAGGCCGAAAAGATTGGGTTTGGAGATAAACAATAATATCTCCATACCATGGATCTAATGTACTGATAAGAAACAAAGATTCGTCTGTAATGGGCTCTTCTGCCAGAGTTTCAGTATTAGTAGAGGGAAAATCACACATTAGTTCCGCAAATACCAAAGACTTCTTTGTCTTAGATTTCTCAAACTCCAAGCCAAATTCCTGTAGGATAACTATCCATTTGGAATACTTGCCCCCTAGCAATTGTTTGGTTAAAATATACATCATAGGGTTGCAATCAGAAATTACTGTAGTTTTACGTAATAAGATGTAGTGTCTAAATCTCTGGACAGCTTGGACAGCTGCCAATGCCAATTTCTCCACATGTGTGTATTTTATCTCGGTCGGATGCAGATTCCGACTAAGATAGTAAATCACATGTTCAGTGTGAGGTTCATCTTCCTGAACTAACACCATCCTAATGGTGGAATGAGAAGTAGCGAGATACAAAATGTAATCCTGGTTGTAGTTGGGAGGATGCAATAACAGTGCATGGGTCAACGCGTGTTTAAGTGCATCAAAAGATCGATCAGTGATCTCGTCCCAAAAGAATGAAATTTTCCTGTTTCAACAACCGGGTGAAACCCTTTGTAAGCTCGGCATAGTTAGGAATGAATCGACATAAAAAGTTCGCTTTCCCCTGCAAACTTTGGAGTTGGTGTAAATTCGAAGGAGGAGGTAATTTAATAATAGCTTTGACCTTCGATGGATCGACGCGGATGCCTGATTTCGAGACAACAAAGCCCAGTAAACGACCCGACTCTACACAAAAAACACATTTGTGTGGATTCAGCCTAATCTTATAATTCTGACATCTCATAAATATAGCTCGTAAGTGTGTGAGATGGTCGGCCCTGCGTGATGAATGAGCAGGTAAATCATTGAGATACGGCTGCACAATGTGCTTAATGTCATGAAACGCATAAGACATTTCCCTTTGAAAATTTTCTCCAGCGTTCTTAAATCCAAAGGGTAGTTTGCGATAAGAAAATGTCCCCCATGGAAAAATAAAAGTTGTTTTTGGCTGATCAGCAAGGAGTATGTTTATTTGATTATACCCGAAAAAACCATCCATAAAGGAAAACATTTCGCTACCGACACAATCATCGATTATCTGCTCGATATAGGTAGTTGGATAATTGTCTTTGGGACAAGCTCGATTAATATCCCTATAATCGATACATACTCGTATCGTTCCATGTTTTTTAGTCATAGGAACAATATTTGATACCCAATCCGTCAAGGGAATTGGATAAATAAAACCTACACGCAGTAATTTTTCAACTTCTGCTTTGATAGCAGCAGCTTTTCTAGGATGTATTTGACGTAAATGTTGATGAACAGGTTTGGCATCCGGGTAAGTCTTGATTTCATGTATGACTATTGACGGATCAATTTCTGGAATTTCTTCATAATACCAGGCAAACACATCACGGAATTCTTGAAATAGGGCTTTATAAGCTTTAATTTCATCTTCAGTACAACAAGCACCTATATGAATGTTTTCAATTATTCCTGGTTTTACTGAAATGTCAATTGGAACCGTTCGAGAAATATTTTCCAAATTTAACTCAGAATCAGGATTTTGCAATGGATTATGGGGTTCTTTGACATATTCAGCAGTAAAAATTGAAGTGAAATCATCTTCAAAATGATCTGGTTCAGGTAAAAACGAAGATAGGTGATGCAAATCTTCCCATGGTAAATCATCAACAGACAAAAATTCACGAATCTGCTCATCAGTATGAACAACATCCGGAAATGTCGTTGTGGCTGAACTGGATATAGAAAGCGATTCCTCAGGGATCCCATTCATTGGATCAATTCCGGTTGAAGAGGTGTCGGAAAGTGACTGTACGGCCTGGTATGCAAGTTCAAATGGACTCAAAGGCATCATACCATCAATTGAATCTAACTCAGAAAGTATTTGACGAAATCATGTGAATAGTTGCAACAGCAAGCGACACATTAGGAGGAGGAAAGGCAAAAGTTCCTAGTAAACCAAAATATTTAACTAACCCTACTCCAACATCCTTATAAGGGATAGTCGCTTTACCAACATGCTGGATTGTTTCTGTAGAGGCTGGGTTGGAAGAAAAATAAGTTAACTGATCTATTGTGACGATCTTTCCTCGATATGGAAATTTTATGAGTCGAAAGACCGAAGAAACAACAGCAGTCATCGCATAGGACCAACTGCGACCCAGAAGAAGGTTGTAATCTAGAGGGGCATCAACCACTTCCACATCTAGATTTACGGTTTTAACTTCGACCCCTATGGGTAAATCCTGCAAAATACCAAAAGGGTGGAAACCTCGACCATCAAAAGCCTTAAGAATCTTCGGAGATTGGTTAAGTGTAGGAGAACCAAGTGATTTCCAACACTAAATCGACATAATACACGTTGAAGCTCCCTCATCAATCACAGTCCGATAGATTGGTCTATTTTTTACTAACACTGGTATCTGGAAAGCCATTTGATGAGGTATACGAGGTGTACTATTTTCTAAATCGAAGATTATAAGATTAGAATCCTGAACATCTACAACTCCTATAGCAGACAAAATCAATTTACGTTGTGCTGGGCATGATTGCAGCACTTCCAAAGCCGACATTGCTGAAGGGGAAATAGCTAAATCTTCAACAATGTTGTAATTCTGAGCAGCTCTCGCATGTGGATTGAAAGCTGATTTATGAAGAACACCTTTAGCAGGCGGTTTGATTATTAAGTCTGGATTTTGTTTCTCGATCTGTAGCGGACCAGAAACAGGAGGAGGTGTAGTTGATGCATTTGCATTAGAAGATTCTGCTTCTTTCCCATCAACAGGATTCTTAGTACCATAATCTTGTGATCGCGTCACAATCCTTACATGAGACATCATCAAAATAGGTTCTTCTGAAGCAGTCGAAGTGGATCCAACCATCTTGCTATCTTGAGTCGGAAAAGGATCCTTCAAGACAGCAGGTTGTTGTGAACCTTTAACGAATTTTACAACCTCTGCACGATGTGGGCATTCCTTAGTGAAGTGATCCTTGTCACAAATGTAACAAGGGTAACGAGGTTTGCGCTTTTCATCATTATATTCATTTTTATCAGTTTTCTCTTTCGAATTTTTCTTGTTTTTACTCTTCCCTTTATTTTTACCACCAGATTTAGATTTAGCCGTAGATGTCTCTACGACATGAATGTTAGCAAAAATTTCGGGGAATATGGTAAAGTTATAATAGGAGAAGAATTCTTTGAAGATTTCTTCTTACTTTTCGTATTGACTATACCAATCATGCCATCAGTAGCATGAGACCCTGAAGGAGCAGCAACTATCTGACCTTGTTTTGGAAGGTCGAGGATTTTTTTGTGTAAAGTACCTAACTGCGTATAAACGAGGTCAAGGTACTAAGCTTGAGCAATCACTTGCTCTTCAGTAACAACACCGGCTTTAGCTACATCTTCAGTGATCTTGGGAACCAATGATTTAACGAACCATTCTGCCAAAATTTGATCCGGAATATAAACTTTCACCAAACGCCTTCTATGTCGCCATTCATGAATATGATCAAAAATATACGTAGACGTAGATTGCTTAAGTGAAGTTAATAATTCCTTGCCATTGTCGTATCTAATAGGCAACTGAAAATGAGTCAAGAAGGTAGTTGCTAACTGACTGAAATTATGAAACGAACCTCATGGTAACTCAATGTACCATTTGATTGCAAGATCAATAAGAGTTCTTTGGAAAAGATGTAAGCGAATCGAATCATAAATAATTGAATTAGACGCACACCAGAGGTGATAAGTCATGACATGATTTGATGGATCCTCTCCTGACTTACCTTCGAATTTGGGTATATCACTGGGAAACTTATGCAGCATTGGCGGCCAGTATGGATAATAGAAAATTGGATCATTCGTAAGGCGCGTCAAATCAGGTAAATCCAAAGTTGCAATAAATGGTAACTGACGGTTAGGGTCACGAAAACCTTGAGTAGCCAAAGCAGTTCAAGGAGGTGGATACCCAGGATAACTGGGAATTGGATTTACATTAGGAATCGTGTAACCTCCTGGAAAACCAGGATTAACCAGACCAAACTAGGGTTGTTGAGGCTGCTGATAAGTGTAGCCAGGGTACGATTGATACTGATAATTTGGATTTTGTGAACCGAGACCGAATTGAGGATATCCCTGGTATGGTTGATACATGAATTGCGGTTGACTTGTGACAACTATACTCTTATCGGCTTGTCCTCCAGGCATCTGAACCGACGCCTGAACGGAAGGCCCTGACTGGGGTACAGAGACTTGAGGGATTTGCACGGATGCAAGGATAGCCGAACTCAAAGTTACAGATACTCCAGAAATAGGTGTTACAGGTTGGACAGACGCAGCAGCAGTTGCAGCAGTTTGAGGCGGAGTTTGAGGTGTACTAGGCGCAGACTGCTGAACAGAACTAGGTGCAGGAGTTTGAATAGTAGGCTGGACAGGTTGTTGGGTCAGACGAGAAACCAAAGGCTATCCAGGTTGAAAAGGTAACTGCACATTAGGCTGCATAGGTTGTTGATATTGGGACGTATCCCACACCATATTCATTCCGGGGTATTGTCCCGCAGAAGGTTGAACATAAGGACCATAACCTGGTTGAACGTAGGGTTGATAAGTAAGTGGTAAATTTCCAGCTCCTTGAAAATATGACTGACCAGAAGGTTGTTGGTAACCTTGAATTGGGTACTGAACTTGAGGTTGATAACCCTGAGGCGCGTACTGAAGCTGGGGTTGATAAGGACCCTAAGGAGCATATTGAGCTTGGGGTTGACCCTGGGGTGCGTACTGTCCTGCGGGTTGATAACCCTGAGGTATGTATTTCCCTTGGGGTTGTCCCCCAAAATAATATGATTCCACAGTTTTTCCTGGAAAAAATATACCTTGAGGTTGACCCCCAAGTGGTAACTGACTTCCTGAAGGTTTCCCCCCAGGCGGTAACTGACTACCTTGAGGTTGCCCCCCAGGCGATAACTGATTTCCCTAAGATTTCCCTCCAGGCGGTACCTGACTGCCTTGAGGTTGTGGATTCGGAATATTACCAGACATCATAAAAAAGTTCCCTTCGTTCGACGTTTCAGTTTTAATTCCACTTAAACCAGATGATAACACGCTTTCAATCAGTTGAGGAGCTGCCCCCGAGAAAGTACCAGACAGAGCCTGATATCCCGAAGGAACAGAAGGACCACCATGTAAAAATGATTCCGGTGTCTAGGAATACATGGATGACTCTCCTGCCATAATGGATGATGGATAATAACCTCTGGGTGTTAGATGAAATGGAACTCGAGGTGGAGAAAAAGCAAGACCCAGTTTCTCTAAAAAATTTGTTAAGGATAAGTACCAAGCAGTAGTTCGAATAGGGCTGTAGAAAATTGATTCACGCTCCCTAAGATTTAATCACTGAGGGGAATTGGGAAGAGATAACTCTTCGTCTGGATTAGTGAGTTCTTCAATAGAAATTTACCCTAGGTGAACCAAGATCGCTAGAAGTTGGTGAAATAAATCCCGAAGATGTTTCCAAAACAGAAGGTTCAGTTTCAGGTTCAGAGATCTCAGGTTCGTCAGCCCATTCACTGGCAGGAGAAATACTACCAGTAACTTCAGAAACTGAAATCGACTCTTGAATGTGTTATGTTATGGGTGTTTGATAATCAGGATGAACTACTATGGATGAAGTTCCAACTTCTGTTGATTTAATCCTACCGCTACTAGACGATACTAGAGCACGAAACCCTTCAAGCTGACTTGGTGAATATTCAGGGGGTTTCCCTTGTAGTCTTCGGGATTGTCTCGGCAATTCCGCCATGATTAAATATTTTACTAATCACACGCAAACAAATAAAATTTCAATGAAAACACCTAAAGTCTCTAAAAATAAACAGCTAAATCACACGCTTAAAAATCTAGGAGTTCAAACCACACATAAACAGTAACTTCCCGTACTAAAAACACTAGTTGGTGATGAAATCCAACTTAGTAGAAATTTAATACAGAAAGGGCGGTTGGAACAGTTACCCCGACAACCTGCTTAATGAAACAGACTGGCACAAGTTTCTTCACAAAACCATCTCGTGTGAAGAGAACCCCCCAGAGAGTCCAAGTGAGTCTACTCGACGTCTGCTCCAGGTACAGTGAGATCTTTCCTTCACCGTCACCTTAGGAAATAATCTTAAGTTTGTGGACACTAAGGTTACCAATAGTAACAAATATAATTGGGGGAACAGTCTACGATCCGATCTCATGCGCAAGGGTAGAGTAACAAAGCTCAATCCCCTTGAAGGCTCCTCGACCTGATTAATCTGAGGTTTACCGACAAGTGAGCCCAGGCTCCTCAACAATGGTTAATCTGAGGTTTACCGTTTGTAATACGTGAAAAATCTTCTATCTTCCCCAATGAAACAGAATTGATTGTCTCAAAGGTTTGGACATGATCTCGTGATTGACTTCTTTAAGAGAAGCTTCCCAGATTATACAAATTACGATTGGGTTTATTTTCTACCGCAGGATTTGTCTACTTGTTTGTTTTACTACCTTGGAGAGTTAATTACTCCCTACTCCAAGATACTAGCCTAAGCTATGTTGGTGATAAGAGCCCTAGAAAATAAAAATATTACTAGATGAATTTTAATTAAGTGTTACTTTTAAGAGCTGTTTCTTAAGTCAATGGGTGTGGAAGTGAAACTCTGATGGTGTGAAAACCTGACTTCCAAAAACACTAAAAATGCACCTAAAAAATGATAATCAGATCGTTTCCTTTCAATGAAGTTCTAATTAAGGAAAAGTTGGAGAATGCAATTCTTTTAATGAACAATTCCTTCTTTAAACATTAAGAGCAATTGAAAGAAAATATTTTTGTCTTTTCAACAATAACTCGAAAATGAAACAAACTATCAAAGCTCATAAGAAAATCCTTTCACTTTCAAAACTCGAAGCTACAAAACAAGTTTTCTTCAAAAGAGATCTACAAAATTCTATGAAAAACACTCAAAACTATCAAACTAATTCTGAGAGCTACAAATTTTAATAATCTAATTGAATTAAAGCTTTAAGAAAAAAAAATTTGAAGAAGGTTTTACTTAGCTATTCAGCAAACTAAGGATCTATTCGTTCAGAATAACAAATAGATCAAAAACACTCAATTATGTTTTTATAAAAAATGAAATTCAAAAACCAATAACAAAGTTTTTTTTTTCGAAGGTTTGCAAAGAAACAGGGTAACTCTATTTCTTAATAAAGGATGATTTCACAATCAAGCCAGATTCAACAAAATACAAAAGACCAATGTAATTTTAGGTACTGTCAATAGTCAATGCTTCGAATCGCTACAAAGACCAAGCGAAAGACAATCCAAAACGCAAAACTTCTAGAAAATCATCAAAACACCAATACTGCTATGACTCATTCACAGAAAGCTTTTGACAGAAACAATCATCAATCTGGGCAGAAACCAAAAACTCTAAATTACAATAAAGATAAACTAAAGAAAGAAATCCAAATTTTCTCAAAATTTTAACAGGGTCCGCAGGCTTGCAGAAGTAACAGGTGCGGTACCGCACTGTTTACTAAAGCAAAAATGTGAAACTGCCCGCATTGTGCAAAGAAGGAAAAGTGCGGTCCCAGGAAAAATTAGAGAAAAACATAAAAGATCTAAAAAAATTCAAAAACAGAGAAAACCTAAGCTACCCAGGCAGATGTCTATCAATCAAAAACTAGGAAAACATTTCCTCAAATCAAAATAAAAAAGAACCAAAAACAACAAGTTCTTTCCCCAGTGGAGTCGCCAATTTGTTGGAGGATTAATCCGTCTTGTGGACAAGACCGATCTCCCTAGTACTAAAAGTATCTAGCAACAAACAGCCAAATAGACTAATCTTTCTCTAAGCATACACGATCTATGAAAAGCTCTATAGAGGTGTTAAGGACTTACTGTTTGTCCAATGCTTGTTTGAAGTCGTTGTTGTCCCTCGCGCGCTTGAAGGAGTTTTCCTCGTAAACCTGCAGTCACAAACAAGCAAAATATTATATAGCACCTGTATAAAAATCATCATAAACCATGCTTATCATAGTGATCAAGGAATCTATGAAATAAACCATTGATTGAAAGCTTATTGAGAAAAATGAGTATATTTGTATTAATTTCAAAAGAGGAAAATCCTTACAACCTAAGCCTTGATGTTGCACAGGAATTTCCGGGGATCGAAGTAGGAATCTCCTTTACTTTGATAAGCTCTACACTCCTCCAATCAAGACAAATATAGGTATGTAATATTTCCACACAAAAGTCTTAATCAACTGAGTCTGAATCTCAACAGCACTTAACTTCAAATATTCTAACACTTCAACTCCCCTTGAGGCTACCCAATGCCTCTTTTTATAGTAGAATAGAGGAGTTTTTCTGTTCCAACTATGAAGGGATAGAATCCTCCTTCAAAGGGATAAGCTCCTCACATCAAGGGGTTAGCTCCATAAGGTAAGGGATACATGCACCTCATAAGAGCGGTTCTATCATCGCAAGATATTTTCTGGAAGCTTCTAGAATTCACTTTTATTGAGCTTTTTGGAAATTACTTGTGCCTTTTTTATCTTATAGGGGTACGCACCTATAACAAAGCGAAATTGCGTCCAGGTACGCAGGATAGATGAACATTGGGTGCGGGACCACAGGCAAGATAGCGAGAAAGTGCGATACCAAAGTTTAGGAGACTTTTAGGAACTTTTCTCTGATTTTCAAGGCTTTACATGAGGAACTGATATGTTAGACTTGCAAAGGGAGAAGTATAAGTAATAATGAGCTCATACACATAGCAGAATGTCAGGATGACAATTTTCAGTGTAACACATTAGCACCTCCCATAGGAATGGAAAGCATTGGACTAGTCAATACATATTCCCCCATGGTTAGCTTGATATTATGGCATTTTCCAGAGCAATTTATAGTTCCTCCATTTGCAACCATCACTTGACATTTTGGTGCTGGGTATAGGAAACAATTCAATTCCTTGGCTACCTTACAATGAATAAAATTATGGGTACTACTCGAATCAATCAACACTATTACCTTTTTCTTATTGATATGTCCTTCTATCTTGAGAGTTTGAGGAGTGGTAATTCCTGCCAATGCATTACACGATATGGTCAGACTCATTTCTTCCTCTTCTAGGGTTGGTTCCTGGTGTATATCCTCTTCTTGTTCATTTTCTTCTTCCTATTCACAATCTATGTAAAATAATTTCTTCTCAGCACACTTATGACCTTTAGTGTATTTTCTATCACAACTGTAGCAAAGCCCTTTTGCTCTTTTTTCTTCCAATTGTTGTGGTGTCAACCTTGTAGGTTGTGGAAATCTAGGTGTAGCAACACTTCCTTATTTATAGAATTGAGTGGTAGGCTTCCTTGTCGCCATAATTTTACATTCAACTTTTCTTGCCAACCTGAATGCCTTCTCCAATGAATCAGGCTCCAAAACACGAACTTCATGTTGGATGTTATCCTTTAGAGTGCCTATGAAGAGATCAATCATGTGTTCCTCTAGAATATCAGTTACCCTTATATTCAATTTTTGGAAGTCGCCAATGTGTTGCCCCACTAAACCCTTTTGTTTGAGATTTATCAATTGGCGAAAGAAGGTGTTGCTCTTTGTATCCTCATAATGTGCTATAATTTCCTCCGTAAAAATTGACCAAGTGACAATTTTTTTACGGGAGCAAAGCCATCGATACCATACAAATGTATTTTGTTCTAAATGTAAAGTTGTAATGCGTACCTTTTGTGTGTTTTGCACGTTATGGAGATCAAAATATTGCTCCATCTGTAGTATCCATGTTACAGGATCCTTTCCATCAAACTTCCTCATATCCATTTTTGGAATATGGTGGTTCTTCCCACCAACATTAGAGTTTATGAAATCACGATTGACATATATTTTGTTCTCATCATGAGGTTCTTCTACTATCTTTTCACCATTAGGAAACATTTCTTGTATCAACTTTTTCAAACCTTCGATGTCTGCTTTTAGATCATTCTTCATGTTTTCCATGTTGTCTTTCATGTCATCCATCTTAGCTTCCATGCCAGCTCCCATGCCATCCATCTTAGCTTCCACGTCTTTCTTCAAAACTTCCATTTCATTTTTTGTTGCTCTTTGCAAGAGTGAAATTTGTTGCACTTGCTCTTGTAATTTTGATAGATCATGTTGCAATTCTTCATCTTCATGAGTCATAGTAGAGCCTTCTGAAGGCTTAATGGGTGTTGAATTATTTTTACGGGGCATTTTTTAGAACCCAATACCGATATATATTCTACAATATACTGGAATCAATTCAAATTGATTCTTCAAAACAAGCATTCTATGTAATTCGGTAAAAAAAAACACACACCTTTTTCTTGCTTTTGACATTCGATATTGAAATTGATTATCTCTCGTAATTGAAGCACTTAAATATTTGAATTTTAGTACCGATGTAGTCCTCTCGAATTCTCTTTTGAATGCCACAGGTCTGACTTTATTTGGATTCTCCAAGACAAAGTTATGTCCAATCTCCCACAATGACCTAATTATGGACTGGTTCAATATAGCGAACTTGTACGGATTTCCACATGTCACTGTTTCATCCTTCACCTTTGAAATTGATAGCCAAGAAGCTACAGTCTGTGTACTTGTGACCACTTTTTACGGCAATCCAATCCAATGCTCAGAGAGATATTTATTGAAATTTTCCCACGATCACCTCTTTGAGATGCAATTCGGGAGCCTGAAAAAGCACTACCTTCCACAGATCATATCTCCAAAAATATTGCGAAAAAAGATCTAAAAATTTTTGACGATGTTCCTCAGGATTTCAGCTTCGCACCCTATGTATTTCAGCTTCTGACACATTTTAGAAAAAAATTTATAGCGCAAATTCCATCATCGAGACCGTTTAGGAGCCCTAAAAAAAAAATACCTAAATTTCCACAAGATCATATTCCAATAATATTAAACCAAGCTCTGAAATTTTGAGACGATCTTCCCTGAGCTATTTTGCACTTAAAAATTTCAGCTTCTGAAACTTCGTAGAAAAAAAGTTATAGCGAAAATTCCACGATTACCTGTTTGGAGCAGCGAAACCCTAGAATCCAAAGCTCTGATACCAAATGTTGTGTAACCAGCTCCAAAAATAGAAGAAAAGAGATATCAACGCCTTAGAAATAAGCCACTTCGAGGGGGCAACCTTCAATACATTACATAAATGAAAAATTCTTGGATGATACAATTTATAAAACCTCCTTTCTATATATAGGAGTCCATGTGGCCATAATGTAATCCTAGTGGGCCACAATGTAATCCTAGCCGACCTAACAATAATAATTTAAGGGCACAATAATAACAAAATGGGGGTTACAAGGGTACAATAATAATAATAAGGGGGTTACAATAATAACAATAAGGGACTATACTAGTAATATAGGGACCTAACAACCATCATATTGAATTTGATGGTGGTAACCCAGATAGGGGTTGTTTTTCATAGCAAATGCTTTTGAATTCTGTTGACCAAAACCTGGATATGTTACTTGTTGATATGAAGTTTGAGGAATTTGCGCCTATACCTGCCATGGGGTCTGTCCACCAATATTGTAACCCAAATTAGTATAAGTTGGATTCATTTGATATGTATAACCAGGATGCGTTTGCGACATCCCATAAAATGGTACACTAGCTTGTGAATAAATGATCCCTGATACAGTTTGTTGTAAATTAACCAAAGGATTTTGAGTCTGTGGACCCAACATTTGATGATATTGAGTCGAAGAACTTTCCTGATAAAGTTGATGTACAATATTTTGATTCTACAACAGGGGTATAGGTGTATTAACAAGTGGTAATGAAGTGGGTGTAACAGGTTGAACCAGTTGATACGAGTGTACAATCGTTTGTGGTTGGATAGGCGGAGTGGGCTGCCATTGACAAAAATTCATGTCAACATTAGTTTGACCAAAATGTGACTGAGTACTGTCGTATTGGGTGACCAAAGGTTGTCCCCCAACATAAGAAGGATAATAAGATTAAAAATAATTTTCTCCAAATGTTGGGAGTCTAGTTGATATGGTACTTAAAGGAATTGACCCATAAGGACCGACTTGATATTGCCCTGATGATGGATGTAATGAATCTAGTCATTCAGTACTAACTATAGGACTACCAGTTAAAACACCAGATGATGAAATTGGTAAAGACCATGGTCTTGAAGATGTACCAGAGAAAGTGCCAAACAATGCTTTGTAGCCTATTGGGACCGAAGGGCCACCGTGAAAATATGACTCTAGTGAGGTTGTGAACATCGACGGAGTAGCGAGGGTAGGAGCTGACATAATTGGAACAGCAGACCCAACCGAAGATGTTGGTTCAGGCATGGTTGTATGACCAAATGTATAATCTCCAAAATCTAGGGGAGACTGAATGGCAATAGGATCAACAAAAGCAGATGGAAATGATTGAGGAAAATACTAGTACAGGTAAAGGTCTCCCCCAAAATAGGTTGGACATAAATGTGTATCAGGTTGTGGGATTTCTTCAATCACAATTAAACCAGGAGGAAGAACTTCACCATCAGGCCCAAAATATATTTCAAATGGTTGACGATGTGATATAGGAGTTTCAGTAGCTACAGAAATTTTTGGGGTGACCAAGGTAGGAACAACTTTCAGTTGTACAACTTCAGGATTCAGATGTGTTGGCAAAGAAGAGACAGGATCTGGATCAATTTTTTATTGAACAATGTCGGGTCTAGGAGGTATGGTATCATCGATTGAATGGATCGTGACCAAAGGTATATGTGAAGACTCTGTTTCGACAACAGTAAACGAACCGAGATGTGTGGAAACAATTTGATCTAGCTCTGGTTTAAAAGATGATGTTTCACCAGAGGTACGAATTGTACTTGATTTGGTAGATCATGATCGCCTTCGCCTACCAGAAGTAATTTCCGGCGATAAAGGTGGTTTTAAAGCTAATCTACACAAACGATGAGGGGTAGTATTGTGTTCTTCCATTATTACTGATTTATTTTATCCAAAAACAAATATAAAAAAAAAGAGGGTAATGCTAGGCAAAAGGGTTTATCAAGAACTATGAACTGCAAAATACCTCCTGGCGAACCAAGAAGTACAGGCAGGTAATCTCCCCAAATGTTGTGTTCAGTGTATCACAATTTCAGGGCGGCCGACTCGGTTCACTATGGATGGATAGCACCTAAAATTTTTCCTCCCAAATATACCCGAAGGTACGTGGAGGCCCAAGTCCGTATTAGCATTGTCTGATGCGAAACCACACAGTGAGAGCACCCCTTTATACTTATCATATTGTAACACCGCCCGATATACCCAAGAGTATGTGGACGAGCTACAATATACTTATGTACATGGAGTGGGGTATCACACTCGGAATGTATCGCAGACAAGTTAACAACAGCTGCTATGTTTTACGACGCCAGAAAACGTCTCTAGCCTAGACCTTCTAAATTTTATCGTTAAGGTTCCAATGCGTTGTTAAGTAAATTGAGATTTATTTTATGTTGATCTTGCTTAATAATTTTACTTTCAGGTTCACCACGATGATGTGCATGAAATTCCTAAAATTCAAGCTAAGAATGATAAACAAACTTTCACTTTCAACTTTTTCAATGAAGAACTTAGCTTCTAAGGGAAGAGAGCAAATAGTTCATGAATCAAAAACTAAATGCAGATTTCCTAATGTTCCTTTTGCAAAACACACAAAATCCTACATGCAAATGCAAGTTTTTCTTTTCAGTTTCCTTAATGTTATGAATGCGGAAAAGAAACTAGGTGCACTAGATCAATAATTCAAATGCTTTTTACTTTCGAGAAATGAAGAATACAAACAAAAATTTCTCTTTTGAAGGAAAAAAGAGGATTTCAACAACAATTTCTCCTATCGAGGAAATGAAGATTTTACGACAATTTCCTATTTCAAAAGAAAATGATTCTTAATGCGACCATGAATAATACTTTGAAATCAACTTGTCAATGATAAAGAAAAACTTTTCTAAACAAACATTGAACAAATTTTCAGCCAAATGAGGAAGAAGTATATAGAGTCATTGGTCAATTGAGCATAAAACTTTTCATAACACGGCAGCAAACAAAACTGAAGCAAGTTGCAAAGTCAAATTCAAGGGAATTTGGTCACTTTCAGGAGTCAACGTAGTCTCCAAGGGGAGATAGTGCTCTGCAATGCAAGCTTGGAACGGAGACAGTGCTCTGCAAAGCACTGTGTCTAGTCTAAGGGTGCGTTTGGCACAGTAGACAAGGGAAATACTACTATTTAACTCACTGTCTTTGCAAATTAATCTCTAAAAAAGTAATCTTTATGTGTAACAACTACTGGGTGGATTTACAAAGCAAATCGGAGACTAAAACGCATAGAACTAAGAGAA
This sequence comes from Pinus albicaulis, assembly GCA_034641835.2. Lineage (NCBI taxonomy): Eukaryota > Viridiplantae > Streptophyta > Pinopsida > Pinales > Pinaceae > Pinus > Pinus albicaulis. The sequence goes on from CM076578.1 coordinate 1,933,178,810, forward strand.
ATTCTCCCCAGCGGAGTCGCCAGTTTTTTGGGCCAGAATTGTAATCTACGAATAAATTACGCTTCCCTAGATAGGTGATAATCTATAAAAACACGTGAAAGACTATACTACCGTTTCTCCTAACTCAGAATAGATACATAGAGAGGATTAGAGGCTTACTTTTTCAGTTGCTTCCAAATGGCTCCTTCTGTCACTTCTGTTGCAGCTTCAAGTTCAAGCGGTTTGTGAGCTGAATGCTTCCTACAAGAAAGAACACTGAAACAGCAGAAGATGCAATAATAGAGATATATATTCAAACTAGTTAGCTAAATCAGTAAAGCATAAACTACATTCATAAACCAAGATCTTACAACATGGAATATCAAATTTAACATAGATGCATGTAGGGAAAAATAGGAAGTACTCTTTATTGATGATAGAAGGAGAGGTTACAACCTAGAGACTGATTTGAAGTGACCTTCCAGCAAATTTCCCAAGTCTCATCACAACATAAAGCTCTCCAGTAGTAGCTTCACAAACCAAGCTCTCAATTGAAAATTCTCCAGCATTTCTCTACTCAAATTCTTCCTTCTTAAACACTTAGATCTGTGTTCAATTTATAGATGAAATTTTGGTTGTTTTGCAATCAATAGCTTTCCAAAAATAGGCAATACATGTTTCCATTCATGTAGATGTCAAATGGACACTTGGATCTGAAGCTTGACACATGTGAACTCTTCTAGAAGGCACCGGCCAAGTGGAGATTATGAAACAATGAGAATTTCGCTCCCAATGTGACCAACGCACCTGTGAATGTCGGGAAGTGCTTTGCAGAGAAGCCTTGCATGGGGCTACCTACATATGCAACGCACTTAGGCCCCTTAGAGCCTGTGTTGGTGAGCTCTCATATGTTAAATAATAATCTTCAAACCATGGAAACCTTTTCTTGATGAAAGTCTTGCTTGATTTCTCTTGTTTCTTGTCTTAGGGTCTATAGCAACTGAAATTATAGGGCATGATAGACCCTTGATCATTGGTCCTAGAGATGATGCCCAGTTAACCAAGTCATTGGGAATGATGCCCAAATTGACCTATAACACACGGCATTGACTAACCACCTATCATGGATCCTTTTATCTGACGATTCGATTGTTTACTAATACCTGTGGGCTTTGTTCTAATGGAATCATGATTCCTAACACGTACCAATGACACTTAAACTTGGTTCCAAAATAAATACAAAGTAAAAATATTTGGAAGATAGTGTTGGAAATTTTAGAGTGTGTCCTAGAAGTCTCTAATTTAAATAAATAGTGCACTTATGTGAAAAAATTCTTGATTCAAATACTAGAACTATCAATATCAACTCGAAGAAGAACCTAATTCTTCTTACTCCAAAGTATTTTAGAAGAATTTGAAAGTTTCCTGAGCCTAAAAGGATGCTTAGAATCACTAAATTTGAATCTCCGTACACTCACAAGGTGAAAAATTAAATATTTTTCAAGATTTTATATTGTATGTGGCAACCATCATGTCCAGTATTTCTTCCATAGATAGATCAATTTTTGTTGAGTCATATAGACATATTTATTACTTTTTTTCTTGAGTTATGGGGTGTGAGTCAACTTCAATGGTTCCCAAGTTATTATTGTATGTATTCTATTTTCTTTCAAAAGAGACACTTGGTTTTATTTTGGGGGGGGGAGTTATTTCCAACGAAGTTTCATAATTGTTGTTAAGTTCCAAAAAATCGAAAATTTATATAATGGCCTACCTAATGGAAAAAGTCTCATGGAACATATTCCACTTCAAGAATAACATGAACCTAGATACATAATCTTCTTAGTTATGGTTTCATGTCTTGTAGAAGCAAAAACCCCCATTTTATTTTTATCAAGTTTGGTATCATTTTCTTGTGAGTTCAACCATATGTTTATAGGGTAAGAGGCCAAATAATTTATGTTTAAGAAACAAAGTTTTCGACATAAAAAGGGATATACGAGGAGAGAGAGGATAACATTTCCGTCAAAATATATGGATATGAAGGTAAACCCGTACTACTCCCTAAGTTTATTCTTGATAGAAAATTTGCTCTTAAAGTATGCAAATGGTACCACTCTTGACTGATTTTAATTGATAAAAAAATAAAATGCAATGTATTACACTCCCTTTGACTGTAGGAGAGATTATAGTAATGTATTATTCCCATTTTGTATAATTTTCTAAATCATTAAAAATATTTTCATTTAATTGAAATTGAATTTGGCCAAGGATTTAACCTAGAAGACATCTTTGCTAGTCACTTGGCATCCATGAGATATGCGAATTTATTCGCATGGAATTCATAAGAAAGTGGGAAGAATCAAACTGGAACTTATAAAACACCTACCCCAACCTACCATGTTGTGATTGAATCAAGTACTAATACTGAAGGAAAAATGAGGCAAAGAGGGGAAATTCCCTCAAGTTCTCATCCCACTCAGACACCACAAATGATTCAAAGTTCCTCTTCTACACAAAGGAGAAAAAAACAATTGCTATAAGAGGGGACAACTATTGCTAATCCATTTCCTTGAGAATGATATGTTGTGGAGTGTGATAATATTACATTATAAGTCTGACAAAAATTTATGAATCTGACTGAATTGAAGACCTGAGAATTGTCTGTTACAATTTTTACTGGACATCCAAATCTACTAAAAAATATTTTCCTCCAAAAACTTCATCACAAACAAATCATTTGCCTTTCTGGTAGGAACTACCTCTACCCACTTTGTAAAATAATCATTATCAGTTAAAATCCACTTAAACTGCCCACTTTATGGTGGATTAATCTCTCCAATGAAATCCAATCCCCATTGTCAGAAAGGTTCTTCAATAAATACAGGAAGAAGTGGTAAAGGAGCTAGTGTTTTCTTTTCTACAAACAATTGGCATTTATAGCAACTTCTAACAGTTCTGTATACATCAGCAAATAAAGAGGGCCAATAAAAACCTAATTTAAGAATCTTATGAGTTTTTACCTTCTACTTGTAGTGACCTCCACACAAGCATTCATGATATTCTTTAATCACCTCCATGGTTTCCTCTTTTGTCAAACATAACAGCAATACACCAGCAGGATCTTTCCAATACAACTTAGCTTCAATTATAACATAAGGTTGAGCTTTGAGTTTCAGAGCTCCATACTTAGCTCTGTTTATTGAAGGAGGACAAGAAAATAAACAGAGATAATGAATGATATCCTTATACCAGCCTGAACAGAGAAATTTGTACTTAATTGTCGACTTCGTCTTAATCTGATCTGTTTCTTTAGTTACTTCATCTATAGGTGCAAGTAAAATAATTCCCAAAGCTTGGAAATTAGATTTTGTTAGCAATTTGGCTAGTCCCTGTCCTTTGACTAACTTTTTTGGTTTGACATTCGTCATATTCCTGGATTTTGGCAATCCATTTTCCTCTTTTTCCTTCCACATCACTCTGTACTAGCACATCCTTTACAGCAGAATTAGGCACATATGCTACTATTTGAGAATGAAATATATAAGTTATGAAAGCATTTAATGATTTTAATAAAGCATATACCTGTTTCTCCAAGATATTTTACTTTAGTTCTGCATCTCTGAGGACTTTGCTGAAAAAGGCTACAGGTTGTTCACTCCCTTCTTCATTTTTTTGTAATAATACAACAGCAATAGTAGAAGATGATGCAAATGAGAAGACTTGAAAAGGTTTCAAGTAATCTGGACTGATTAAGACAGGAGCTTCTTGGAGAGCTTCTTTTATTCTACTGAATGATTATCTTGCATATTTATCCCATTTTACTTCAGTATTCTTCTTTAACATATCTGTTATTCTCCTGACAATTTTAGCATAATTTGGAACAAATCTTCTTAGAAAATATATTTTTCCCAGAAACCTTTGGATATCATTTTTACTTCTAGGAAGTGGAATTGTCTCTATAGCTTCAACCCTTGCAGGGTCAATATTTACTCCTTGTTTTGAAAATGTATGACCCAACAACTTACCTTCTTCTAAAGCAAACAAATATTTCTTGGGATTTAATGATAATCCAAATTTTCTGCATTTCAAGAAAGCTTTCTTCAAGTGTTCTAAGTGTTCATCATCAGACCCTGAAAAAATAGTAACATCATCAAGATAAATAACTACAAATTTATCACCCACAAAAGCAATATCCATTTCTCTTTGGAAAGTTGCTCCTGCATTCATGAGGCCAAATGGCATCCTGACATACATGAATGTTCCCCAAGGTGTAGTAAAGGCAGTCTTCTTTTTATCTTCCTTCTCCACAGCCACCTGATTATACCCAGAAAAATCATCAACCATAGATAATCTGAATGCTCCAGTTACTTTCTGTAGAACAAAATCCATCTTGGGTAAAGGATAGTTATCTTTTAAATAAGCTCTGTTCAAATTTCTGAAATCCACACATAATCTTATCTCTCCATTTTTTTTCATGACTGGTACCAGATTCAAAACCCAATTCAAATATCTTAGTAGAACTATGATTTTTGCTTGCAAGATTTTTTTCACCTCTTTTTCAATTGGTGCCAACAATAGTGGGTTAATTTGTCTGATTTTATGCTTATCAGGTTTGACCCCATCTTTCAGTGGTATTTTATGTTGAATAATATCCAAATCATAAGTTTTCAAATCTTCATATGACCATGCAAATACATCCATGAATTGTTTAAAAAGGTTTACATACCTTTCTTTGTACTCCTTGGGAACTCCTCTAAACAATTTGACTAGTTTAGGCTCATGTTGAGTCCCTAAATTGCAGTCCTCCATTTCTCCATCTTGGGATACTTTTTTCTAGTTCATTGACACATCATTAGTATCAAACAATATTTCAAGAGGTACCAGGCTTCTGGGAAAATATTATCTTTCAACTGAATTATCTTCTGATCACCAATTGAATGTTTCAATTTTTTAGACATATCACTTTGACCAATTTCATCAACTTCTAAATCAATTTGATTATATTCAAAACCTCCAATCATTGTTAAAAACTGATTAATTTGTTCATCATCCTCAAAAACCTGCCAATGTTTTACATTATCAAGGATTGAAGGCCTGTATCTTAATTCAATTTCATATCTCAATCTTGGATTAATTGGTGTTTTAAATGTGCTAGCTACAACTTCCAATGAATATGCCATTCTGTTCTCTTCTCTTGGAATAAACTGTAAATTAAAAGCCTCAAAATAATTCTCAACTAAATCCCACACCTCATTTCTATAAGATCTCAATCTGGGATGTTTAGTCTGGCGCCAATTCTTAATTTGTCTTATGATTAATTCAGAGTCACCAAAAACAGATAAAAACTAAATTCTCATATTTTTAGCTATTTGCAGACTTAGAATAAATGCTTCATATTTAGCCACATTATTAGTAGATTCAATTTCCAATTTGAATGAAAAAGGTAAAAAGTTACCTTCAGGAGATCTAAATATGAATCCAGCTTCAGTGCCCTCCTTAGAGAATGCACCATCAAAATAACACTTCCAAATTTTATTTGTACACAGCTCTTTATGTACATTGGCTGAAGTTAGCTACTTTTGTGAATCTTCAGAAAATTCTGCATCCTCATGCAGCATGAAACAAGAGAGATCCTCCTTCTCTTGGCCATAAATGGGAGAATTACCTGCATCTTTCTTGGTAGTAGTTTTCAAGAATCTAGTTTCTCTGTATAACCTCCTTTCCTCCACATTAAAAACAGGAATGATAGCATATATGAAATCCAATTTCAAAACTCCTCCATGATTTTCCCCCCAAGATCTAGACAACAACATACCAAATCTGGCTGGGATATCTGCTACTACCACATCCATCATAATATCTTATCTGGAATTTGAGCCAGGGAAACAACCATATCCTTGATAAGATCCACACACTTCACCCTTTTTGAATCAAAGGAATAAAGGTCTCTATATGGCTTGGTGATTTGTAAATTCAATTCTTTCATCACAAACAGTGGCATTAGATAATGTGATGCTCTAGAATCTAGCATAAAATTATGTAAAATGCAATCATACAACAGAAATGATATATAAAAAGGTGGAACAGAAGAATATACCTCTTCGACATGAGGTCCAAAAGTAACCATTGGTTTCTCTTCTTTCAGATTCACTATATCACCCACTTCATCAGACTGAGATAAATTAATAAATTCTGCAATTTCTTTCTTATAACCAGGTGTTTTTACCAACTCAAGAAGTGGCACTTGAATTTTTACTTATTCTAATTCTTTAGACAAGCTGAAAGTTTGATTTTTTTTTGCTAACTTTTCAGGTTCTTTTTTATTTTTAATTGAAATTGCATGTTGATCAGGAATAGTAACAATTTTCTCCAAAATATTTGGGTCATTAGATTTTATTTGAGGAGCTTCAGCTTGCTGCTTTTCTTTCTCTTTTTCTTGATTCATGGGTTGTTTCCCTTTATCTGATTTTTTAATAGGATTATTTTGTAGTGGAGTCGCCATTGAAGTAGGTACTGATTCTGATTCCTCTCCTTCATCATCCTGAGTTCTCAAACTCGTTTTTAACCTCAAATCATATTTCTTATGCAACTCTGCTTGCATAAAATCAGTAAATTGTTTGCAATAATCATCCATTTCTTCCTGATCAAATGAAATATCAGCTTCTTTACATTCTTTTTCATATTCTTTCTCACTCTCTTCTTCTGTTTCATCATCTTGCATATATACAGCAGAAATTTAGTCTTCATCTTCTTTCTGATCATTATCAGTATAATGTGATGGAGCTGCCTCTATATATAAAGGTGCTTGGACTTGATCTTGATCTTTTCTTTCTCTCTATAGAATCTGTAGGGGCTTTTTTCTGAATTGGGGATTAAAAACCCCTCTGTTTTGTTGTGCAGGTTTCTTGTTATCTAATTCCAACTTTACTAATTTATTTGACAAATTTTTAATGACCTTAGTCATATCATCTATCCTTTGATCTTGTGATGAATCTTCTTCTTTAGCCTTTCCCTTGTCTTGAACCTTTCCAACAGCGGTCATGTTTACCTCAATTTCTAGGGCATCAGTTTGAATTTGTTCAAGAGTAGTGGCTTTTCTCTCTCTCAAGGTAAAACTGAAATCTGATGCAAATGCACCAGCAAAAAAAACCCTTGCTCTAATAGGAGGAGGTTTCATTTCCACAGGAAAACTATTGTACAACTTATTAAATCTTTTGACAAAATCACTCATACTTTCATTTGGTTTTTTCTTTATAGCATTAAATTATGTTAAATAATAACCATGGTCTCTTTTTTCACCCCATATCTGGATGAATTGTTTTTCTAATTCATCCCAATCATTGATTGAACCATTAGGTAATCCTTTAAACCATTTTCTTGCCTCTCCACTTAGAAACTGTACAAAAAGTCTCATTACCACATCAAGATGTTCTACATTAAAGTTTTCAGCAAAAGTGCAAAACAAAGGCAAGTTTTGGTCTGCAGTTATTTCATCTTCACCAGTAAATCTAGGGAGTAACTTAATATACTCCTGAGACATCGCATTCATTGGTTGGGGTAGATTTGATGGTGCATATCTATTCATCAATAAAGTAGGGGCTGCCATGTTTATGCCCTGATTGACTTCTCCTTGAGCAGGGGTAAAATGAATACCAATTGTAGGTGGGGATAAAAGGGGTGGAACAACTGATATGGGAAGGGGTATATGAACGATAGCAGAAGAACTAGTAACTGAATTAGGTTGATATTATATGAATGGAAATGGTACAGACTCAAAAGATAGTTCTTCTAATGTTGGTTCTTGGAAGTGAATGGGTGATGACAAGGATTCTTTTTCAGGGAAAATGAGTTTTCAGGAAATTTCCTTGGATGGCAAAATATGAGAACTGCTGCCTGGTGCAAATAGTGTGGCATCAGGTGTAGAAAATATTTTTGATTTCTGGCCCTTCTTTGAAACTAACTTTTCTGGATCTGAAAGAATAGGGACTTTTTGCTGAGAGCTATCTGACCTCGTGTGAGGCTTCCTAGGAGCCAGAATTATTAAAAATAGAACACAGCTTAGTATTTCCTCCTCTCTGAACAACCAGAGGAAATATGAACAAAACCTAGGGAAAACCTTCGAATCTTCGATCCCCGGCAACGGCGCCAATTAATGTTGTACCTTAAGAGAAAATCCCTTAGCTGTGATAAGGAATCAGTGCTTAAGACATTTTATGATTATGTCACAATTTTTTATGTCTCTATTTTATTAACCCTCAAGTATTTATAATCAAACTCTTAAATGTAAAATATTATGAATGCTTCACAATGCTACCATCTGTTGATGTTGAATGAAGTGACTAGAAAAAAATGTACGAAGAAGTCCAAACTTATATGCTGCTTTATACAGAAAATACATGTTGGCCATCTATAAATTTTTCATATACTATGATGGCTAAAACAAGTCTATTAGTCTTCAAGAAACAAATTTGGAGTGAATATGTGACTTCTTGAAGCCTCTCTCTCTTCTTTATCCTCAAGAAATTCATTCTATTGATAACCTTCATTCAGATTTCCTCAAAAAAGTATCTTGTTGTTTCCAAAGAAAAAATTGTTTTCTAAGGCCCCATTTCCATCATTTCATTCCCCCATCTAATCTTCACAACTGCCCCCATATCACTCATTTTTCCCCCTTACTTATCCTTCATTCCTCCTAAAAATAACCCCCTTATTACCCTTTTTCCCACTAAACCCTTTTTTTTTACCATGAAAAACCCTTTACTAAGGTTTAAAACCCCTTTTTTACACCTACCGGAACTCCTCAAAAAAGGCTAAAAACCCACTTTTTGGCATATTTTCCGAATTTTCATAAAAATAGGCCTCAAGCGCCTTTCAACTAAACCTGAGCCCCTTTTTTTCTGCCATAAGACCTTGCCTGTGACCAAGCACCTCGCTCCATCGGCATTTCATCTTTTCACCGGTCCTTGCGACGTTTTTCCCTACAAAAAGTGTTCGCCGCCAATGCAAAGTCCCTATTCCATCTGGACCGTTCATTCTTCCCCATATCGGATGGTCTGCGCTCTCTCCATCGCATTGGGTTTAATCCTTTTTCCCTTCCTCTTCCCTCTTCCCCACCAATTTTCGATCCCCCGATTCAATCCCAGCCATCCATTTCCTCGAGATCTGACGACCGTCGCTCCCCTCCATCGCATCGGTACATCGCAATCGCTCCTTCCACAATTCCTCATCCCACTTGCCTGGATCGCCGATATGCGAAGTTCCAATCACGTCTCCACCGCCGATCTCAATTCCAATCCAATGGTCCTCCGTCCATCTCTCTTATTTCTCCCATCGGCCATCGGCCATCACAACTTCTTGACTCCTCCTTCCTGGACCCTCTTCTCCACTGACTGTCGATCCACCGATGAAATCTCCATCATCCAAAAATTATCCCGATCCAATGGCTCAGGATCACTTCAGGGGCACCTGACCACAGTGGCCCGTACTCCTCAGTGCCCCCGCAGTTGACTCTTTTGACCACAGTAGATCTTGATCCAACGGTCTAGATTTACTGTGGAGGCACCTGGCCCACAAACTCGTCTGTACCTCAAATGCCCCCGCTACACGTAATTTCTTTCAATTTCCATGTAATCCTGTTGGTCCCACCCAACCATGCTGGGGCCTTCCACCGTGTTTCCTTCAAATCTCCACCGTTGATCTGCGCCCCCCCACCCAACGGCCCACAGAAATTTTCGCACCTGTTCCTCCATAATGCTCCAAACCCCATTTTCAACATGAAATGGGTGGTTTGCAAGGGACACGCGGCACTCTCTAGAGCGTATCGTGTCCACCCTACGTAATACCACTTACCGCCCGGACCCCGCGCGAATACCACCTCCAGTATTCCCAAAACCGCCATCCGGTTCTTTGCGCCCGAAACCTTTTTGAAGCCTGGTTTTCGTGGTTTTCGCCATGGATACCTCCTTCGCTTGCATTCCACCTCTCTGCAAAGCTCCTCCACCTCTGCCAAAGCCTTCTGAATTATTTAAGCCCCCACGCATGTTTTATATAATATGTTTAATGTTTTTTTCAGGTTTAATGGCACTCCTAAGATAAAGAGCCATCCCACAACAATCTAGTTGCAGAGGTCGAGGATGATGATCCTTTGTGGCCGAAATTCAGTGCAAAAAGGGACATAAGGGTCGAATTTCCAAGTTTTAAATCAATGCGTCATGGGCATTGGTTACCTAGTAAACCCTCTAGCGCAGCCACCTGTACACAAAGGAAAACAAGGAAGATCAATGAAAGATAGAGGTTAAAGCATAAATCAGGAAATCAAAATCTTAACCCACATGTTAAAGACAAAGACACAGCTAAAGAAAAGGATGATTAAAAAGGGCCTTAAAGCAGTATCAGAGGGCCCAATCAGAGTTTACAGCCTAAACATGCAGATCAGCAGAGAAGCCTTGGAATGTTAGATCATCAGGGAAATTAAATCTCCAGAGGTCAAGAAAAGGAAACCCATAGTCTACTTCACCTTTCAAAGACGCGGTGACAGCCATCTTGATGACAGAACCTCATTAAAACTGTCAAAACAGTTATTGCACAGTCATGGGAGGCCTTAGAACCGAAATATGACAGATACTTGTTTTAGAAGTCTAATAGAGTACTTCAGCCACAGTTCTCTTCAAATAACATACTTTGAAGTTATTACCAGCCTACCAGATATGCCTCAAAGACAGAAAAACTGCTAAATTGGTACAATCAGTTAATGTTATGGTCATTAAGCAGAATGGGCATTCGAATACCTATCCCCCTCTGTCTTGACTGATATTTATGATTTTTCCTACAACACTCTTCCTCTTTCACCAATATGTATCCACAGAAAACTCATTGTAAAGGGTTGGACAATTGTTACTTGTTGAACGGTTATTGAGTAAGATTTACTGAGTAGTTGTAATATAGTAGGCTGTGAAGAGAAGTATCAAACTGTAAAAATATATTGGACTCAAAGTATGACGTAACTGGTTTTGGACATCAAATAGACAAGAAGATTTCACTGGATCCTGATCTAAATCATTGGTGATGTTATTCTTACTGTAATTGTTATTCTCCTTATGTTTCCACTTTGTTCATATTCTCTGATAAAGAGCAGTAAAAAATAGATTAGGATTTACTTCTAAAGTACCCTAATTATGACTGATAAGCTTTATTTTTATGTTTTCTTCTATATGTGTTTTTTATAATGAATCAATATAGTATAACCAGTTAAGAATGTTGGTGAGCCCATGTCTTGCTGAGTAGAACTTGAGATGTTGTTCTTGAATGATATTTTCACTACATGCTAAGTAGAGCCCTAATCAAGGAATTTTATGGTTAGCCTTGTCCCTTGTTTAGTCTTAAACAGCTTTTTTGAAGACTTCCCTTAAGAGTATGCTGAAAGCAAGATAGGTTAAAAGTCCTTACTTGATCTTAGGCTGCCCTTTGTTCCCTTATATGTTTGCTTCTTTCACCACACTTCTTAATGTTCCATACCACAAAATCAACTCAAAATATCTTCTAATATAGATTACTTGCCCTATGAAAACCCTTGAATAGTTGTTGTGCAAGTAAACCCTTTTATGACTCCATAGCCCAATGGTTTAGCACTGTTTTTTGACCTAGCTTCCCATGTTGAAACATCCTTCCACTTATTTTCTCCTTCACTTCACATGACCTTCTCATTTAATGATTCCCAACCAAAAACAAAAAAAATCCCTTGTACTTCATAACTAGCCTAATATCATATCATAAGCCTTAAAGATGTATCCTTTGAAAACACATATAGAGAGATCCCTCTCTGAATCCAGGAGGGCTAGATCCTAGGATTCCAAAGTGGTTCTGATGTTGCCTTGTCATTTGGTATGCCAATATGCCAAATCACAGGACCCCAACAATACCATTCCAAACCCCAGAAGAAATATGTGAAGGAAATAGTTAAAACAAAGGAGCGCCAATTAAGGTTGTTTAACTCTTATACACATAAATTAAAAGAAACCTGTTGCTCATAACCTTGTTTTATTCATAGATGGAAATACATAATGAAAACTGGAATACACTTCAACATAAACAAAATGCCAGAAACTTGCTTACTCATTCATTAATCTTTGAATCTTTGAGTACAAAAATATTTGTCTGGAGGTCCAAAACTCGGACCCTCTCTTCCTCTTGAAAATTACATTAAATACAGTAAAAAACAGTTTGGAACTGTTGTAACCAATCCTAACTACCAAAACTACCTCAAGACTTCGAAGGTTTTCTATTACATGCCTTCAAAATGTCTTATTACAATTACATTATCTTCAGAAAATAACATAAAATAAATATCCTAAACTATAGGAATTTTTGATGATGTGGCTTCTTTTTCTTGGTCAACTAATTTGTCTTTCTTTGATGCAGATCCTTTTGGCAGGTCAATTGTCCAAGCTCTGAAATTTTTCCATATTTCTACCTTCGTTCTGGATGAATGTGTCAGATTGTGATATTCCAATCTGAATGCAGTAATTCGATCATAAGAAGGCCTTTCAGAGAAAATATTTTTTACCATCCACAAGAGTTGAAAATGTCTCTGCAAGAAGTTGACCATTGTCTCTCCTTTTAGCACCTGAGTCTTTTCATGCCTGTTATCAATCTTGATTTTTGTCATCACCAGTAAATTCTCATAACAGCTCCATGGCACAAGATTTCCTTCAGCTCCCCAACATGATGGCAAGCCTACCCTTGTCATTTTATCAAAATATTTGTCAAATTGATTCACTGCTTCTTTGATTTCTATTAGTTTCTTTTCTGTAGCCTTTCTGAGATCATTCCTGATAATAATTTTATTAATTTTCACTGCATATAACATTATATCCTGCATATCATTCTCCTCTAAATCCTGATCTGATTTGGAATTGATAAAATCAATAAATCTCCTGGCCCAAATGGCTCTGTTAATCCCTTTTTTCTTATCAGACATAATTGGTTCTTCACACTCCACAATAAGGCTTTTTTCTTTTGCAATTATCATAAGGAAGCACCAATTGGACTTCATTTCTGAAATGATATCAGTCTAAATGATATCTTTAGCTTGCATTAATGATAGATTACCTTTCATTCTTTCTTTGAGATTCTTAATCTCAGCTTCAGCATTTCGGAAATCCATTTTGTATTTATCTGCTTCATTTTCCATGACCTTCATCAATTTTGTTGCAGTCCCCATATCTGTTTGAGACTTATTTATATCTCTTTCAGCCATTTTCAACTCAGTACTTAATTGAATAATTTGTGTTTGAGGGTCTTCATCCCCTGTAGGAAAAACAAAAGTACAGTTATGATTATCAATATGATTTTGTAATGAAATTGCAGTTTGCTTTACTTTGGAAAGTTCTTCATCCTTCTGCATGAGCTACTGAAACAACTTTTCCTTTTCTTTCTCAACCTCTGCAACTTCTGTGGCCATTGAATGTTCAGCAATAGGTAACTTTAATTTCTTCCTTAATGTAGATATCTCTACCTCAGCACTTTGCATGAATTTCTGCACAGCAGTCTTGTCACTAGGGTCTACTCCAATTTTTATAATAATCTTCTTCAATTCTTCATTTTGAACTGTTAAGGCCCTTGAGTTAGCCTTTTCTAACTTCAACTGTTTAATTACTTTGCCCAACATATTCTCTGCCTTTATTTCCATGGCATTAGTCTTTGTGAGGTCATTTACAGTCAATTGACCTGTTTGCATATGCAAGTTCATTTTATCAATTAGAGGAATATTCTTTACATCCACAGTCGCATTAATAGTGTTGAAATTGCTAGAATGACCAATTGACATATCTGTAGGATATGAGAGGGCAATTCTAAACTGATATTTTTCGAGATCCATTACAATCAACAACATTTTTTGTTTAGTAGTAATTTGATGTTCAACTTGGGCCTCCATGCTGGCCTTCATCTTTTGATTCCTTTCTTCAATTTGAGAAAACATCTGTTTAATCAAGGGCACCTGTTCATGAGAAGCTTCATGGTTCCTGGGTGAGGCAGGAGCATTTTTTTCTTCTCCCAAATGCAAATAAAAACCAGGAGCAATAGATGCAAGCTCCTCAGTAATTTTTGTTCTCTTCATGGCTCCCTGCTCTTCATCATCCAGTTCAATCACCATTTCCTTGGTTCTTTTAGCTTCTTTCTCTGCTATAATAGGAGTTTGAATGTTAGCATCTACTGAGTTCTTCACATATTTGCACGCTATCTTCTCTTTCTCTGGCCTACTTTCATGAATAAAAGAAAAATATCCATTCTCAAACCTTCTATTTGAAATAACATTGTATGGGTCATAAGCCCAACTTTCTCCTAATAACATCTGCATGTCATCTAACATTTTTTTCACTTCATCAAATTCCTGTCTCATATTTACTATGAAAGGGCCTACAACCATGGGTAATTTTTACATGTGACCTTTCTTCATAGGCACAAAATGAACCTGATCAACATTTAGACTCTATCTAATGAATTCTAGAGTGAAAAGCCTCATTGGCACAAAAGTTGGGAGTCTGTAAGGCTCAACACTTGCTCCATATAGCCTTATTTCAGAATATTCCTCAAAAACAAACCAGTCTCCATATTTACAATTGTTTCCTAAATGCAAAAACTCCTGAGCTTTAGGTAGGAAATAGGGATGAGGACTTCCATTCAATATTTTGTATGCAGTGGGCATGTAATAACTAGCAAAATCAAATAACTCAGCCTGATTTTGTTCCCTTCTAACTACATCTGTCCATAATATCACTGATGTATTATTTTAGTCACATCCATAATATTTAGGCCTAAATGCATGAATTCTTCCACATTTTGGTATAAGAACAAATATACAATTAATGAGGGAAATTTAAAGGAACCTGTTAATGAGAGGCTCATCGGCTGTGAGTTGACTACTTCCTGCCAATATGATGGAATATACAGCACGATTCTGGCTTCATCATCATGGAAAAAAATCCTAGAACTGATTTATCCACTACATTATCATCATCTTTACCCAGAATTTTTGCAATATGACTCAAAACTAGACGGGTCTCAGCATCAAAAACCTTCATATCAAACTCCTTGCAATCTGGCTGAAACTTCTTCATGTCAGGCTTCAAATGAAACATAAATTGATCGAATTCTTCTTCTACAAGATTATCATGATACTGAACCAGCGAATCGTTAGAAAACTAAATAGATGACTCTGACTTAGGATAGCATAGAGCTTGGAGGATTAATAG
The DNA here is from genome assembly GCA_034641835.2 of Pinus albicaulis. Lineage (NCBI taxonomy): Eukaryota > Viridiplantae > Streptophyta > Pinopsida > Pinales > Pinaceae > Pinus > Pinus albicaulis. The sequence goes on from CM076578.1 coordinate 1,933,194,043, forward strand.
GGTAGACACCTGCAAAACATTTTCTCCTTGGGAGTTCATAACAAAAAACTTCCCTGGATACATAACAGATACCAACCAATAGATGAATTCAGGGAAAAGGTGGGTTTTAGGGATGCATGCAGACAAGACTCTGGACTTAATCATGGTAGAATATATAGGAGAGGCATTAGCGTTCAATACAACTTGTTGGTAAAAGGGGAGGTGAATTACTGAACAGAGGGTATCTTGAATATCCCTCTCAGTATCTATGAGAGGGATATGGCTGGTTGAACCTGACAGGGATGACCTTTTAGCCATGGTTAAATCTTACATGGAAAACTGTTGACAGGGTGGTCAAATTTTTCAGGTGACGGAGAGCTCAAATGAGGTGTAGCGTAGCAATTCACAAGTAAATTTGAAAAATAGACAAAAAATTCTTTAAATAGGTGGCGCGGGTTTTGAATTAAATGCTGACAAGACGCGCCAGAAACCGTTAACCATGCTTGACGTGGAAGATAGCTGGGACCAACTCAGCGTCCTACGTCACTGCGGGGGCTCTCGGGGTACGGAGGAAAAATATGGTTGGTGCCCCTGCATTAGATCTCCGCCGTTGATCGACGTTGTCCCCACAGTCAACCTAGTCAACTGCGGAGGCACTCCACATGATATCTATCGTGCTAGTTGTGCCCGCGATTTGGCCTTCTTGATAGAGATTTTAACAATCGGCGCTTTCCGCCATTCAAACCGATCACTATTTAACCTTTAATATGGACCCATAGTTATAAAGTTCAAATGTTTAAACTTAAACTTTAATGAACATCAATATTTTTTATGATAAAATATAAGAGCTCAATACTTTAACATATTTTCCCACATTTTATATTTTTATTTTTTCAAACATTTGAAAAGTAAAAGGATACGTCTACGATCCACAACATCGAGCATACACTATCTATGTACCATTCATATTATTCATCTTCGATGACTAATTCTAGATTGCAAACTTCCTTATTTTTCTTTTCCCATATCATAGTTGCCTTCTCTATATTTATGATTGGAGAATTTTCTTTCAAAAGCTTGCAATCATGTTCCTTGTGACCAAGATTATTGCACTTGTAGCATACAATGTTCTAACTCATTAGTTGTTCAAATAGATTGTAGTTTTTGTTGGTAGGTCCGTGAAAAATTTCCGATCTATGGTCATTTCTTGCAAATCCATAATCATTCGTGCTTCTTTCATAATTGCATCTTGTATTGATTTTACAATGAAAAAAATTATGCCCAAATTTTCTGTAAGAGTATGAATGACCAAGAAGCATAGTTTCATGCTTAGGGAAGTAGTATGATATTTTGTAGTTGTTTTCACTAGAGGTGATTCAATCCATGGTTGATCCTTGTGATCAACATAATTTCTTGACTCCTTTTTGGTTTCTTCCTTCGGAGGTTTGGAGCTTGTGTCCTCTTTACTTGAAGATGCACCTGTATAACGAAGACCCGTTTTATCACCTGGTGATATTTGACAGCTGAAAATTTTATCCAACATTTGTGAGTTGTTCAGTTTCCTATTGATTTTATCAAATTGAATACTCAATGACACAAATTCCTCTTCAATATTCTTACAATATTCTTCTTTCTTCTTCATTCAGATCTTCATTACTTAACTCTTTTTTCTTATTCAAGTTGGACCTTTAAAGAAATATTTTCTTTGCCATGTTTTTCAGGTAAGATATTTAATTCGCTATTTTTGTTTATGAGATTGCCATTTTTCTTTTAATTTTTCTTCAAATTTTATTTAAGATCTTCATCCTCTTATTTTTTTCTGAATTATTTTTGAGTCCCCAAAAAGAATCTATTTTCATTTTTTGTTCTTTTGTTGCTTCATCTGAATCAATGACCTCTCCATCATGATCATCATTTTTGGTTTCTTTGGTTATGAAGAAAAATTATTGCATCCCCTTCTTCTGTGTCACTTTCATCTAAAGAACTGTTGTCTTCTTTAGAATAATGGTTTTTCTTGTGAAAGATTTTATTTTCCCCAAAAAGACATCTCTTAGCATAATGAATTATTATACCACAACTGAAACATTTAAGGGTAACATACCTTTGTGTTTTTTGGTTCCCCTTGCGAGCTTCCTGATGAAATAATATTCTTCTTCATATGATTCGTCGCATGGTTTTCCTTCTATATTGAGTTATTTTTTCTTCTTCTTCGTGGCTTTAAAGGATGCTTCTTTATTTGCTTATCCAGATTTTTTATCTGTTCTCATTTCATATGTTGCATGTAACACCCTCCTCCCACATTTACCCAAGCTAACTATTCCAATGTGGTAAACATGTGACGAAGAGCTACTATGATATGATTCAACTCCCCAAGTACAGTTAAGGAAGTGGAACCAAAAAACAAAAACCAAACAAACCTTCCTCACTATAGGACCCTCAGGGGCTATCCGACCTGTTAGGTCTCTGTAACAAGCAAGATTGGCAAAGTCCGATCACAGAGTTAACATCATTTCAACCAACTTTGGGATTCTAGGATCTAGCCCTCCTGAATTCGGAGAGGGATCTCTCCAATATGTACAAAGATGGATATTGTCTTTGAAGTTTGGGGTAATAATATTAGGCTAGTTATGAAGGCCAAGGGTTTTGTTTGGTTTTCTTGGATGGTTGAACATAGTTGCTGCCTGAGGCAGAAAGATCTATATGCAAATAGGTTCAAAGGTGAGAAGTTGCAAGTGAACAGAATAAGCTTCGATTCTAAAGAAAGATGATGGCAAGTTTCCAATCCATTGGGCTATGGAGTCATAAGAGAATTTAATTGAAACATCCAGGTTCAAGAGTAATCTATGGGGCAAGTCATCTAGGCCTAAGGATCTCTTTGAAGTTTGATTTATGGAATGGGGTGATACAAAAAGAAAAGGAAATTAACAGATGCAGAACAAAGAGCAGCCCAGGATCTGGTAAGTACTTTGAAACTAGCCAGCCTTTGACCAGGCACTTAAGAAAAACATAGAAGCAAACTAGGATCTGGTAAGTACTTTGAAACTATCCAGCCTTTGATACACTTCTGATAGAACACAGATTAAAAACAAAGGGCAACTTGAAGGCAACCTTTGGAGCAGAGACTAGCGGGCAGGGCTCACCTTTCTCCTCATCTTAGTTCTTCTTTACTTAGTTACTTCCAAGACAATCACCAAGATAACACAGAATGGCCCAAGATCTGATAAGTGCTTTGAAACTAGTCAGCTTTTGACACATCCTAAGGGAAACAGACAAATAGTTGAGCAAACAAGAAAGGGACTCAGGGCTAACCTTTGATTTCCTCAATTCATTCTTTCCACAACATAAATGAAAGTAACATTTAAAAATAACATTCAGCAGTGACGAAAAGATGAGGGAACGCCAACATCTCTGTGCTTAGACTGAATTAAATCATTTCTAAATAACACAATTAGAAGAAAACATTGGGATAAAGATTTTTCAGCCAGAGAAGGTTACTGATGCACAGCAAACTCTAACACTGTTTAAACTGTTCTTTATAGTGGAAATGAAACAAATTGAAAACAGAAATAAAATGACAAGTTACAGTGAGAATAACATCACCATCAGCATAGACCAGGATCCCATAAATCATCTTGTATTGATTGCTTCAAACCGGTTACAATCTTCAAGTCCAATGTTTTAATCCATCTCTCTTCACAACCTAACCTATTTGTTACAAGCAGAGCTCCAAGAGCCCATGAAACCACTATTTACAGTCAAGAGTTTTCCACTCAGAAATAGCTACAGCGCTTCAGCAATTACGTTGACAACCAACTAATCCAACCCCTCGCTCATCTTCTATCGAAGTATTTATAGAAGGATGAGGAGGTGAGATCTGTTTAAAAGATCTCAAACACAATCAATGCAGAATTAATGTCTTCCTGACCCCGTGAGGTTCGATGAAGAAATTCTACAGGTGTTATATTGCATTAATGTGTTTATACTTAAGAAGTAAGCTCGAAAAGAGCTTATATTGACCTTTGAAGCTCTGCGTACTGTTAGGGTTACTCTGCAAACATTCTGTCGTTGAAATCCGGTGCAGTAATAACTTCTTTGGTTGTTCGAGGCATAATATCTGATCTTGTTCAATAAATTCATCCTCTGATTGAGCGTTCTGAGGCAATAGGTGGCACTGTGGTGGTTGAGGAATCAATTCGCCTCAAAGTATGGCGGTGGAGGCGATCTGTCTGATGAACACTTTTAGGTTTTGCTTTAATCCGTGTTCTGAGCCGGGGATTAGGCTTTTGATAACCGTCTTAGCCGTAATCCCCACCAATTTATTCATAAAACAGCTGCTCTGGTTCATTTTACCTTCAAAACCTGATACTCTTTCTCTGTTCTGACATCGATGGCATTCTTCGAGCTTTACAGGGATGCGCGGCAACCAAAGCTCATGAAACTTTGTTGATATCATTGTTCTTCTCCGTATGATCGATTCCCTGGATTAATCGGAAGGACTGGAGTCGTCACTCTCGTCCTTTAGATCTTCATAGAACACGAAGAAAAACCTTAAAAACCTGCAAAAAACAAGAAAAATGAGGAAATCCTGCGTTATATGGATAGACTGCATCGGAGGGCGTGCGGGAAAAAGGAGCGATCAGAGCCGTTGATCGTATGGCAATCAACGGTTGGGAGCAAACTGAACAGTCAACGGGGAAAAAGGTGGACTGTACAATGGAATTGGAAGAGTGAATGTAGACCGTCGATCTACAGAGATCGACGACGGGGATTGGCCTTTAAACGCGCCGGGGAAGATTTAATCGGGCGGGCGAATTCGTTAAAGGGTGAGTGGAAAAGGCGATCAGGGACCGTTGGATGGGAGGGCCCAGATCCGACGGTGGGGATGAATCCCGCTGCGGGGCCATAGGACGAGGTTTAACGCGCGGGCAATAGACATGGCACGGCGGTTTTTGGGGTGAGGTGGAGAACACGTGTCGGCCAGCGTGTGGGATCGCTGGCCGACGGTATAAAACCGCTCCCGGACGAAAGGTGGTGCGGGCACAAAACCAGTGGAAATAGAAAACAGCGCGGCAAAGGGGGGGGGTCCACCAGATGACAGGTACACTACGCACCGTTGATCCGTGGGACAGATCGACGGCGGAGTTTTAATACGATTTTCTTTGGTGGAAAAAATAAAATAAACCCGACTTTGCATTTTACAAAGGTTTTCAATGTTTTCGGGTGATAAATTATTTCTGAGGGTTAAGCGCCTGGCGGTCTTAGCACACGGTTCTGGCGGGGGGACATATGGATGGAGAGAAAGCAGGGGCTTAGCCTGAGGGGCTAAAGCCTCTCGCATAGAAAACATATGTTTTTCTATGGTTTTTTTAATGATTTTTGTAAGAGGAGAAAGGTTCTGATAGGTCAAAAAGTGGGTTTTTAACTTTAGGAAATGAGATTAGTGGAGGAATAAGGGGTAATACATGATTTAGTGGGATATTTTATGAAGAAAGGCAATTGAAGAATGCAGGTAAAAATGGAGGAAAGGGAGGGGAAAAAGGAGGAGGATGCAGCAATGCTTGACTTGGATTTTCTTGGGGAATCAGAGGCTGGGAAGAAGGAAAAGTATGAAGAACCAACCAGCAGTTTGTGATCTTACTAAAAGTCTTCAAGCACCAACAAGTTTCAGGATTGAATTTGTTTCTTGAAGGCTGCAAAGAATATTTAGCCACCAACTGATATAATTGAAAAATATAGGTGGCTAACAGTGGCTCCACTTGGGGATGGTGTCTTCTTGAAGACATCAAGAATTCAGACTTGATTTCTCTGGGATGCTGACTGGTGTCTGACCCAGCACTTTCTCTTGCTTCCTTCTGGAAAAAATAATGTCAGTCATGAAAGAGAGATGAATTTTATCAATACAACTTCTACCTACCCCAATCCTACTGATCTAACATTTTTTCTTCATTAGAGTGCACTTGGATTGGCAAACTCTTTACATAACATTTTATTCTTTTGAAAGCAGGAAATCTAATCTACTTCTACTCCTTATTTCTCCCTGAACTCAGATTAAACAGTTGAGCTCAGATATACCTCTACCTAATCTATTGTCTGTTGGGATTAAACAGTCCAACAAACTTTTATTCTCTAATTTCTACAACAGAAATTTAAAAATAGTCAGGTCGAGATTGAGCTTTTCGACTTGCTATGATCTATGTCATAAAGACAAGCTGCTCATAGATTATTATTTGCAGAAAATTCTAAATCAAAACAGAAGGCTTAAGATCTGAAAATTTCTTGTTATGGCCTTCTCTTCTCTTTGCAGCTCTGTTTTTTCTTTTCAGTGAGCTATCTTTATGCTTCCTCTGGTTCAAGTTTTGAGTGAATTAGAACCAGGTCTTTTCTCTCTGACTCGGAGTAGTTTGGAGTCATTTCTTTGGAAACTTTGGTTCAGATTTTGAGTTTGTTTGAACCTTAATTTCTATCCTAATCTATCTACTGATAAGCCAAGTTTAAACAGTTTGGCAAATCAAATTTGCTAATCCTATCAGCAGAAAATTGAAAGCTAATCAGTCAAGATTAAACAGTTTGACCAATTAGAAGTGTGTTTCAAGGAGTGGCATTTAGGCTTGCACACTTTCAAATTTATTTCTCTTTTTGGCATGGGGCTTTGCCTTTCTTGTTTTCATTTCTGCCCTCTTTTCTTTCTTTCTTTGTTTTTTGTATTTTTTTATTTTTCATAACTTAAAATGAAATGGTGGATGAAATATTTACAGTGGAAAAAAGGTGAAAAGACTTCAAACATGAAATAATTTTAAGACCGGTAATGCTTAAGCATCCTGCCATTGACAGGACCCCCAAACAATTCTGCTCCATTCATCTCTTGTAAGAAGAATGCATTGTTCCCAGCAACTGAATGAATGGAATAAGGGCCAAGCCACAGATTGTCAAATTTACCATGCTTTCCCTTGTCCTCCCTCTTTGAGTCCCACTTTAAAACTTTGTCCCCAACTTTGAAATTACTGGCCTTTGTTCTTCTGTCAAATATCTTCTTGATATTGTCTTGCTTCTGTAATGCTTTGTGGTACACTTCCTCTCTGGTTTGCTGAAGATGAATGGTCTAATTTATTCTTCTGATTATGTCATTCTCTTCAGTCTGTAATTCTTGAATTAACTTCATAACTGGTACACCAAGGCTGTTAGGAAAAATTGCATATGTACCATACACAAGCTGGAAGGGTGACATACCAATGGATTTCTTCAAAGTCAATCTGTCAGCCCAAAGTGCATGGATCAGCTTTGTGTGCCAAGACTTCTTATTGTCTTCCAATAGTTTCTTTATTATGTTCACTAAGCTTTTGTTGGAAGACTCTGCAAGTCCATTACCTTGAGGGTAATAGGCTGTGGAGTGCCCCAATGCTATCTGGTATTTGTGACAGAATTCTACCATTTTCCTTGACCCAAATGCTGTTGCATTATCTGTAATGATCTTAGTAGGACAGCCAAATCTGGAGAGGATATTGGTTTCTATGAATTTAATGATGACTGAGTCATTGGCCTGTCTACATGGAATGGCTTCTATCCACTTAGTGAAGTAGTCTGTGGCAGTAAGGATCCACCTATGTTGGGCAGAGGATGATGGGTGGATTTCTCCTATGAAGTCAAGTCCCCACTGTTGAAAAGGGGCTTCAACAGTAATTGGATGCAGAGGAAGGGGTAGTAATTTTCTCTTGCCCTCGAACAGTTGGCATTTATGGCAAGTAGTTGTCAGTTTGTGTACATCAGGAAAAAGGGTGGGCCAATAGAAACCAGCCCTCAAAATTTTGTTGGCTGTTGACTTCCAGTACAAATGGCCTCCACACTCTCCTTCATGGAATTCCTGCTTAATCTTTTCTGCATCAACCTCAGGCAAACATTTAAGCAATATACCACTAGCATTTTTCCAATAAAGACATTTATCAACAATGCAATAGTTTACAGCTTTTAACTTTAGGAATCTTGCCTTTGTTTTGGATAAACCGGGAGGTGTGTTTAAATTAAGCAAAACATAAACAATATCAGTATACCAAGGAGAATTCGCAAAATAATCTTCAACAATGGGAGTTGGGAATTCTTCTTGGTCATCCAAAGCATTAATCATATTAATATCAAGGACTTCACAATTTGATTCGGCCATTAGCCTAGCTAGACCCTGACCTTTGATGAGCTTAGTGGGTTTAATCTCTAAATCATATTCAAGAATAACAGCAATCCACTTACCTCTCTTACCATCTGGATCCTGGGTCAGAATGTCTTTTACAACCGAATTTGGGACAAAGGCAATGATGTGTGAGTGAAGGATGTATACCCTGAAGTCTTTTAAAGCTTTTACCAAAGCAAAAGCCTGTTTTTCCATAATGTTATACCTCAAAGGGGCATCCCTCAAAGCCTTGCTAAAGAATGCAATGGGCTGCTCTTGCCCTTGTGGATTTTTCTGTAAAAGAACAGCAGCTATAGTATGTTCTGATGCAAATGAGAAGATATAAAAATCTTTTGAGAAATCAGGACTTATTAGAACTGGTGTTTTGGTTAAAGCTTGTTTTACCAGTTCAAAGGATGTCTTTGCTTCTGAGGTCCATTTTACCCCTTGCTCCTTTTTTAACATGTTTGTGATATTCCTAAGGAGCTCGGCCAGGTTGGGGATGAACCTTCTTAAAAAGTTTATCTTTCCAATGAAATACTGCAACTCTTTGATATTTCGAGGATGGGAGATTTGCAATATGGCCTCAATCCTCATGGGATCTATCTTTATGCCCTGTTCTGAAATGTATGTCCAAGAAGCTTACCTTCCTGGAGACCAAATAATGTCTTCTTGGGGTTCAAAGATATCCCAAACCTTCTACACTTCTCGAAAACTTTCCTCGGATGTTCTAAGTGTTCTTCATCTGTTTTTGAAAACACAGTTACATCATCAAGATAGATAATGATGAAGAAGCCCAATTCTTCCGAGAATGCTATGTCCATGGCTCTCTGAAAGGTCGCTCCAGCATTCATTAAACCAAAAGGCATTTTCACATACATGAAAGTGCCCCATGGTGTAGTAAAAGTTGTCTTTAATTGATCATCAGGGTGGACTAGGACTTGATTATACCCTGAATAGCCGTCCAGCAAAGAAATTCTTTTAGACCCCACCACCCTTTGCAAAATATGATCCATCTTGGGTAAAGGGTAGTTGTCTTTCAATGAAGCTTTGTTTAAATTCCTAAAGTCTATACAAAGCCTGATTTCTCCAGTCTTTTTCCTAACTGACACCAGATTAGATACCCACTCAGAATATCTAATAGGGACAATAATGCTAGCATCATGCATCTTCATAATTTCCTTCTTAACCAATGGCAGCTGGACAGGGTTGATTCTGCGCAGTTTTTGTTTGAATGGTTTTTGGTTTTCTTTAAGAGGGATTTTGTGCTGTATTATTTCAGTGTCATAGGATTTGAGTTTAATGTGAGCTGGTAAAGTTTTAGACAGTTTAATCAATCTCGGTTTTTCCTCACTGCCTATATTACATTCCTCCACTTCAGTTTACACAGGTCCCAGTTTTGGTTTGTTGGCCACATCATCAAAATCAAATAGTTCTTCTAGAGGGGCCAAACCCTTGGGCAGACTATCATTATTAGAATGCAGAGTTTCTAATTCCTCTGTCTCAGGTTTTGCACTTAATTTTGTTTGGTGTCTAGATATGATAGTCTGATGGTTTATATCTACCAGCTGTGGAGATGGTTCTTCTTCACCAAGAAAATTTTCTTCACTGCAGTCTGTATCATAGTCTGAATCTGAACTATGGGGTTCAAACTCATTTCTGAGTTGCATGAAGTCTTCTATTTGTTTATCTCCATCAAATACCTGCCAATATTTTTTGTTATCTGGGATAGCTGGCCTGAATTTTATCTGAGAGGTGTCATCATACAGCAGTGGGCAGGTTCTAGCAGCAAAGGCTAAATTGTGGGCTGCAATGTTTCTTTTCCTTGGGACAAAAGATAAGGTGTACTCCTCGAATGTTTTCAAAAGATCAATGACATCATTCCTGTAGGCCCTAAGTCTGGGGTGATTTTCATTATATTCCCCATTGACTTGCCTAATGATTAATTCAGAATCCCCATATGCCTCGATTCTCTTGGCACCTAGTTTTTTTAAAAGATGCAAACCTAAGAGAAGGGATTCATATTCTGCTATGTTTTTGGAACACTGAAAGTTTAATTTGCATGAGATATATTCTGTATGATTATTTTCAGTGTTAGTGATCCAGACACTTGCACCAGCATTTGTTTTGGTGCATGATCCATCAAAATACATAGTCCAGAGAGGCAGATTTTCAGCTTGGTGAATGGACTTTGTATTCTTTGATTCCTCAAGTTTTTCATCGGGTTGAGGACTGTCTCCCTGACTGCCAAAATTTAAGTTCAAAGAATCGATAACTTGCAGTTCAAGATTTGTGTTTAGTTTGCTAGGATCTTCAGACACAATAGACTGTTCCGGCATTTCAGCGTTGTGTCCCTCTCCCTCTGTTTCAGTCATCATTTCCTTTGAAATGACTTGTCCCGTAAGTGTTTCATCATTGAACATGATGAAAGAATCAAGGCTCGTGCTTATAGCATAGAGAGGGGAGTTTTGAGGCCGATCTTGACTTGACACTGTGTACTGCATGTGGGATTCCCTGTAAAGTCTTCTAGTCTGATTAAAAACAGAGATGGTCGCGTAAGTCATATCCATCTGCATGGTTCCCTGCAGCTTAGCACCCCAAGATCTTGATAAAAGCATTCCATACTTTGGGGGGACATCAGCCACAACAACATCCATGACTAAACATTTGGCTGGGATCTGGGCTAAGTTAACACAGAGATCCTTTATCAAACCTAGACATTTAACTCTGCTTGAGTCAAAGGAGTACAAATCTTTGTAAGGTCTGGTAATTTCAAGACCCAGGCTTTCCATTACAGCTTTTGGCATTAAATTATGGGAAGCGCCTGAGTCATGCATAGCAATGTGCAGAATTTTGTCATGAACGTTTAAGCTTACATAAAAGGGAGGGATAGGACCCTCTTGGAACTTTCCTTCAATCTCGGGACCAAAAATAAACTCTGGTTGGTCATCATTAAGATTGAGGGTGTCTTCATTATTTTCTAAGTTCAAAGCCTTCAAAATTTTGGACCTATATACATGTTGGGCAGCTAACTCAGTCAAAGGAACAGAGATTTTGATCTTTGAGATTTCCTGTTCCAGGCTGAAAAAGTTTTGACTCTTCAACGCATTGACTTCAGCCTTATTTACTGCCACTTTATCAGCAATAACAGCTTACTGATTTGGTTTATCTACAGTTGAAACAGTTATCTTTGCAGGAGTACTAACTGAGGTGCTAGTACTACTAATGTTTGCACTCTTTTTTTCGATATTTTGAGTGTCTTTCTCTTTACCACTACCAGAATCAACAGCCACCATTTTGTCCTTTTGTTTGATTGTTTTAGACTTGGTTGCAGGGCTGTTTTGAGAAGGTTTGTCAGAGGTTTTATTGTTGGAGGTTTGTTGATTAGATCTACTTCTGAGTTCATATTCCCTTAAAGGTTCTATGACAGCGTTTTCCATGTTTTGATAGTAATTTTGATTATCATCTCTTCTGTCATCACAAGGCGTATAAAGACCTTGTTTTCATCATAATGAACCTCAAAGTCATCATCATCTACCCCAAATAGGTTTATATCGTTATTCTCTGTTGTTTCATTTGTTTCCTCAACCTCGCTTAAAAAGTTCTGATGAAAGGGAGGGATGATCTGCTGATCATCGTCCCTGGGTCTGTTTGGAGGCTGATTTCTTCTAAGATTCTGATTCTGGTTTTGGTTTCTGTTTTGAGGAGCGCTTTGACTTAAAATTGCTTGCGCTCTCTCTAGAATGCTTATTTTCTTCATCATTTCTTCCATCATTCTTTCCATCTTTGAGCTTGAAGTGGAAGGGGTGGATTCCTCTCTAAAAGATACTCTCTTTTCAGCTTTCATCCTTACTCTTTTCTCCATGAGGTTCACCTCCACAGAAAGGGCACCTCTTTGCATATCTTCAAGGGTTGCAAAGACTCTTTCTCTGAGTGAATATGTCATGTCTGGATCAAACCCTTCAGGAAATTTGTTTAAGGCTGATCCCTGAGGAGGTTTTAGCTCGGGGGAAAGTGCATTATATACACTGTTAAACCTGGTACAATAAGCTTGTACACTTTCCCCAGGGTTCCTATGGAGATTGTTATAGTCAGCAAGGACTTGGAGAGGGTTTTTCCTTACTTCCCATTTGTTTAAAAATGTTTGATGGAAGGCTTGAAGGTCGTTAATACTATGGGGGGTTAAACCTTTAAACCATTTTCTCACATCTCCCCCCAAACTTTGAGCAAACAATCTGATTTTGACAGATTCATTATCAATTTCATTTATGTCAAAGTAGTCATTCATCTTGTCCACATGTTGAGATGCTGTAATGGTATTATTAGCATCATATAATGGAATTTTGGACTGATAATCTTGTGGAAGATTGACTAATGGTACAGGAAGGACTAAGGGAGCATACCATGCTGCCATGATATGTGGTGGGGGTGGGTTTACAAATGGAGGTGTGGGTTGAAGTGGAGTAGTTTGAACAGTGGATGAAAGATGAACAGAAGTGGATGGAACAGCAGTAGATCTCTGAGCTGACCTCGGATGAGAGACACCTAGATTATGTAAGAAATGTAAATCAGGAGGTGTTGATTCTCTATTCCCAAGAGTCTTACTGGTTTTGGGAGATGAAAGTGTAGGCTCAGAATCTAACTGATCAAAATCACCAAAGGACCTAGTTCTGAATGGGTTTAATAAGTCAATTTGTGATTCATGAAGAGCTGAAAGGTTTTCAGGAACTGAATTAGCTCTTAGGAGTGGTCTGAAAATAGTTGAGGATTGTATCCTAGGAGACTTCCTGAGAATTCTTTCTGGGTTATCAACTATTTCGGGAGGATCTGGGTCAGGATGGGCTCTAGTGTAAATATTTTTAGGAGCCACAATTTTTATATGTTTAGACCCAACTAAACAAGAGGAGCTCAACCAGATATAACAATCTTTAGACGGTTCACTAATCTTGTTTTCTCAAATCAAATCCTACAGTCTTCTAACTGAGTGTGAAGGATTTTATAATGATAAGGGTTCTTTCCAGTGGAGTCTTAAGGTTTGTTCAGGATGGTGGAGTCACCAGGTGGATGCTTCAGAATGTTTTCAACGGAGTACACTATCCACCACAGTGTTTGTGAAACATTCCTTTTCAAGGATATCTCAAAACACAACAAACTCTAACCAGAGGTTGACTGGGAGGGCATTCACTAGATATGTCACCCTTAAAAGAGGATGAGATCCAGAGGCTACCTGGCCCTTTCCAGACTCTGTCTAATAGTATAGGGTAAAACACATCAAAGACGTATACAGATATCAAAAACTAGTGTTTTACTACCAATCTAAAATGTTTTTGGTATTTTCTGAATTGTTTATATTTGTGGTTTAAAAGAATATCCTAGCTTTGCCTCAAAACTTAGCTACGGTTACGAAACAAAGACAGTCTATCCCTGCGGCTAAGCTAGCTGATTTTCCAAGGTTAGATAAAAACTTAAAAGAATCCTAGGATTGACCTAGTTTGTCACTGATTCAATTGATCTTCATCTTAATTTCCATTTTCTTGGTAGTGCTTGGAAAGGCTGCTTCTGACTCTCAAGGTGTTATATGAAGATTCTGGGTGAGGAGTTCCCCAGTATGGTCGCCAGAAATGTTAGGTTCTGGTGGCTCAAGTTGGTTAATAAAGCAAGTGCTCTATGAACCCCAATACAAGCTTTTCTTATGAATAGATTTGAAATAGATTTAAATGTGAAAGACTCTAAGTTTTTCCCCAGGGGAGTCGCCAGAAATGTTAGGTCTCTGTAACAAGCAAGATTGGCAAAGTCCGATCACAGAGTTAACATCATTTCAACCAACTTTGGGATTCTAGGATCTAGCCCTCCTGAATCCGGAGAGGGATCTCTCCAATATGTACAAAGATGGATATTGTCTTTGAAGTTTGGGGTGATGATATTAGGCTAGTTATAAAGGCCAAGGGTTTTGTTTGGTTTTCTTGGATGGTTGAACATAGTTGTTGTCTGAGACGGAAAGATCTATATGCAAATAGGTTCAAAGGTGAGAAGTTGCAAGTAAACGAAATAAGCTTTGATTCTAAAGAGAGATGATGGCAAGTTTTCAATCCATTGGGCTATGGAGTCATAAGGGAATTTAATTGAAACATCCAGGTTCAAGATTAATCTATGGGGCAAGTCATCTAGGCCTAAGGATCTCTTTGAAGTTTGATTTATGGAATGGGGTGATACAACAAGAAAGGGAACCAACAGATGCAGAACAAAGAGCAGCCCAGGATCTGGTAAGTACTTTGAAACTAGCCAGCCTTTGACCAGGCACTTAAGAAAAACATAGAAGCAAACTAGGATCTGGTAAGTACTTTGAAACTATCCAACCTTTGATACACTTCTAATAGAACACAGATAAAAAACAACGGGAAACTTGAAGGCAACCTTTGGAGCAGAGACTAGCGGGCAGGGCTCACCTTTCTCCTCATCTTAGTTCTTCTTTACTTAGTTGCTTTCAAGACAATCACCAAGACAACACAGAATGGCCCAAGATCTGATAAGTACTTTGAAACTAGTCAGCTTTTGACACATCCTAAGGGAAACAGACAAATAGTTGAGCAAACAAGAAAGGGACTCAGGGCTAACCTTTGATTTCCTCAATTCATTCTTTACACAACATATATGAAAGTAACATTTAAAAACAACATTCAGCAGTGACGAAAAGATGAGGGAACGCCAGCATCTCTGTGCTTAGACTGAATTAAATCATTTCTAAATAACACAATAAGAGGAAAACATTGGGATAAAGATTTTTCAGCCAGAGAAGGTCACTGGTGTACAACAAACTCTAACACTGTTTAAACTGTTCTTTATAGTGGAAAATGAAACAAATTGAAAACAGAAATAAAATGACAAGTTACAGTGAGAATAACATCACCATCAGCATAGACAAGGATCCCATAAATCAGCTTGTATTGATTGCTTCAAACCGGTTACAATCTTCAAGTCCAACGTTTTAATACATCTCTCTTCACAACCTAACCTATTTGTTACAAGCAGAGCTCCAAGAGCCCATGAAACCACTATGTACAGTCATGAGTTTTCCGCTCAGAAATAGCTACAGCGCTTCAGCAATTACATTGACAACCAACTAATCCAACCCCTCGCTCATCTTTTTCTGGAGTATTTATAGAAGGATGAGGAGGTGAGATCTGATAAAAAGATCTCAAATACAATTAATGCAGATTTAATGTCTTCCTGACCCCGTGAGGTTCGATGAAGAAATTCTACAGGTGTTACATTGCATTAATGTGTTTATACAGATGAAGTAAGCTCGAAGGGAGCTTGTTTTGACCTTTGAGGCTCTGCGTACTGTTAGGGTTACTCTGCAAACGTTCTGTCATTGAAATCTGGTTCAGTAATAACTTCTTTGGTTGTTCGAGGCATAATATCTGATCTTGTTTAATAAATTCATCCTCTGATTGAGCATTCTGAGGCAATAGGTGTCACTGTGGTGGTTGAGGAATCAATTCGCCTCAAAGTATGGTGGTGGAGGCGATCTGTCTGATGAACACTTTTAGGTTTTACTTTAATCCGTGTTCTGAGCCGAGGATTAGGCTTTTGATAACCGTCTTAGCCGTAATCCCCGCTAATTTATTCATAAAACTGCTGCTCTGGTTCATACTGTCTTCAAAATCTGATACTCTTTCTCTGCTTTGATATCGCTGGCATTCTTCGAGCTTTACAGGGACGTGCGGCAACCAAAGCTCATGAAACTTTGTTGATATCATTGTTCTTCTCCGTATGATCGATTCCCTGAATTAATCGGAAGGACCGGAGTCATCACCCCCATCCTTCAGATCTTCATAGAACACGAAGAAAAACCTTAAAAACCTGCAAAAAAAACAAGAAAAATGAGGAAATCCTGCGTTATATGGATAGACTGCATCGGAGGGCGTGTGGGAAAAAGGAGCGATCATAGCCGTTGATCGTATGGCGATGAACGGTTGGGAGCAATTTGAACAGTCAACGGGGAAAAAGGTGAACTGTACCATGGAATCGGGAGAGTGAACGAGAGCCGTCAATCTATGGAGATCGATGGTGGAGATCGTCTGTCAAATGTGTCGGGGAAGATTTAACGGGCGGGCGAAATCGTTAAAGGGTGAGCGGGAAAGGTGATCAGGGACCGTCGGATGGGAGGGCCCAGATCCGACGGCGGGGATGAATCCCGCTGCATGGCCATAGGACGAGGTTTAACGCGCGGGCAATAGACATGGCACGGCGGTTTTCGGGGTGAGGTGGAGAACACGTGTCGGCCATCGTGTGGGATCGCTGGCCGACGATATAAAACCGCCCCCGGACGAAAGGTGGTGCGGGCATGAAACCGGCGGAAATGGAAAACAGCGACGGGCGAAGGGGGTCCACTGGTGATAAGGGGTACACTCCGCACCGTTGATCCGTGGGACAGATCGACGGCGGAGTTTTAATATGATTTTATTTGGTGGAAAAAATAAAATAAACCCGACTTTGCGTTTTACAAAGGTTTTCAATGTTTTCGGGTGATAAATTATTTTTGAGGGTTAAGCG
Organism: Pinus albicaulis; assembly: GCA_034641835.2. Lineage (NCBI taxonomy): Eukaryota > Viridiplantae > Streptophyta > Pinopsida > Pinales > Pinaceae > Pinus > Pinus albicaulis. The sequence goes on from CM076578.1 coordinate 1,933,210,736, forward strand.
CCTGGCAGTCTTAGCACAAGGTTCTGGCGGGGGGACATATGGATGGAGAGAAAGCAGGGGCTTAGCCTGAGGAGCTAAAGCCTCTCGCATAGAAAACGTATGTTTTTCTATGGTTTTTTTAATGATTTTTGTAAGAGGAGAAAGGTTCTGATAGGTCAAAAAGTGGGTTTTTAACTTTAGGAAATGAGATTAGTGGAGGAATAAGGGGTAATACATGATTTAGTGGGATATTTTATGAAGAAAGGAAATTGAAGAATGAAGGTAAAAATGGAGGAAAGGGAGGGGAAAAAGGAGGAGGATGCAGCAATGCTTGACTTGGATTTTCTTGGGGAATCAGAGGCTGGGAAGAAGGAAAAGTATGAAGAACCAACCAGCAGTTTGTGATCTTACTAACAGTCTTCAAGCACCAACAAGTTTCAGGATTGAATTTGTTTCTTGAAGGCTGCAAAGAATATTTAGCCACCAACTGATATAATTGAAAAATATAGGTGGCTAACACGACCAATCCAAGTGCCCAACCCCTGAGTTAACCTTCTTTTTTATTCAACTATAGCCCTAGTCACACTCATGACAGGCCATCCATGCGGTTGAAACCCTCCAGTCGTATGCACAACATGGTAATCCATGTGATTGCAGCCTTTTTTTAGGTAGTTCAGTGCTATCGAACCCGAATTTTGAACCACTTTTTCAGGGCCAAGACTCAGGCCTCTGCCCAGAACTTAATGAACCTCTTAAAAAATATAAATAAAAAGATAATATGGCCTATAATGTAAAACTTGAACAATTACTTGACCCGACAAGGCCTAGCCATGACAGACATTCTGTCAAACACATAATGAGCATGTAATCTACAGGTCATATAAACACATCCAAGCATAGGGACTTCATACTAATATGATAATTATCAAGAAGGTATTATTCCCTCTCATAATATTTGTAATATCATCTATTATTTCATGCATTCATTGTTCATTCATTTACTAAAAAAAACATGATGAGAGCCATAAATCAAGTATGCCATAAACCATGCTTATAATTAGCATGTAACCAAAAAAATAAAAATGATAGAACGACCATTAATATCACATAATAACAAGCACATTTACACATAATACACAATAGAAAAATAAGTCTTATTAACATATGAAAAATGAAACCAGGTCAGGGACTTCCACGTACCACCCAACCAAAGATTGGGTTGAACCAAATATTTATTTCAGGAAATTACCTTCGTGCCATATTCGAAGAATGAATGTGGGACTCACAACTAAACCAACCAAGGCTTCCTTGGGCTTTACCGTAATCCACCAAGGGATTCCTAGGCCCAAGCCCTCATCTATACAACTAGGCTTTACCACAGTCCCACCAAGGGATTCCTCGGCCCCAAAAAGAAACATACACTACCAGGATTTACCACAATCCTACCATATACTAGTCAAGGGATAACCAAGCCCTAACAAGCATGGATGCCTCCTAATTTTTACACCTAAAACGTGAGTAATTCGTCCATCTCCACCCTCTAGCATTAACTATGTATCCCACCATATATCGGTCAAGGGATTCATATGCCCAACGAGGGTATACACCTCTATTATTTACCACGTATCATGTTCTTCACCAGTCGAGGATTCCTAGGCCCAACGAGGGTATGAAAAATCAATCGTTATCGTGTATCCCACCATTACTGGTTAAACTATTCCTAGGCCTTGTGTTTCCTCTTTATACCACCCCACACAGTTTTGAAACCATCCAACAATCCATCTCAACTCAAATAATACAAACCCCATCAAAACATGGTTATCCGGAAACAGAAAGGCAAGGCTAAAAACCATTGTCACACCTGGAAAAACCCATGTCAATTACAATAAGAGAACCAAATACACACATGCATGTACCATGCATGCCAAAACTAGCAAGGAAATAATACATGCAACTCGATACCTACAAGTAATCCCACTATTTCCACTTGATCTAACTCTTCCTTACTTGATCTTGGATTTCCTTTGCCTTCTTTGTCCTTCCTTTTCTTTCCTTGATCCAATGCTAGAGTGCTCGAAGAAAAATCTAAGTGTACAAGAGTATGTGAGAGAGATAATATAGAGAGAGCTCCAAAACTGAAATGGAAAAAGCTGTGAACTAATCCTCAGAAGCATTTTTATCAATCAGGCCTCTAATTTCTTTAATTTTCCATTATTTTCCTCCTCACATGCAACCTGTGACCTTTCACCTTCCTTTTCTCCTATTTTCTATGATTTTCATAAATAAAATGCCATTTACTGCCTCTTACCTTTCCAAATCCTTTGCCATTTCCTTTGCCAATATCCCTTAGCCATAATAAACCAAATGAACACCCGTACTAAGATGTTTTACCAAACATTCATCTTGGAATACCTGTCCCATGGCCTTGGTATTATTTTTCCTTTATTATCTTTATTACATGCATTTTTTACTCAGGGTTGTTACACTACAAGGGTGCAATGTAATTCATACATTTCCATATTGTTCAAATCTTTTGTTTCTTCTATAATGGTAGATACCTTGACATCATATCTCAAATGAAGTGATGTTAACATATTTTGTATGATCAAGGATTATTTTTGTTCTTCTCTCGATCCTCCAACTGTTTTGAAAACTTTGTCTACTGTGAGTAAATAGGTTGCAAGTTTCCTGTTTCATCCATTTTCAGATTTTCAAATTGTGTTCTATGTTGTTGAAGTTTGACTTTATCATCACCTTCATAAAAATTTTAAGTTTATCCAAAACATTTTTAGTTGTGGTACACATCATAACTTTGGTCTTATTTGTTCTTGAAAATCCTCTTATGATTGCATGAAGAACCTTTGAATTTCAACTAAATAGTTTCTTCTCATAAGGATCAGTTGGAGGATCTTTTTGGGTTTTCTATCCATTAACAATGGAGAGCCAAACATCCACTCTTAAAGCCTTCAAGTAGGTTTCCATATTTTTGCTCCATAATGCATAATCATTTCCATCAAATACCCGAATTGATCTTGAAGATATGCATTTGATCCATTTTTATTAATGATCTTCCCTCCAATGATTATACCAGTTGAGGGTAACATGCTCTCATTCTAATTGTTGGAAATACTGAGAGGGGCAGGGTAAATCAGTATTTCACTTCTTCTTACAATTTAGTATCAAAAAACATTAACCAGCCACATCACATTAAACGTACACCAGATCTATATTAACAATTTAATTATATCTTGAAGTACACTACAACTTTCAGTTTTACTAGCCATTATTGTAAGGAGGTATGACCCCTTGTTTACCAGCATTGACTGGAAGGATGCTACAACCTCTTAAAGGAAGCTACAACTTCCTTTCCTAGCACCACCCTTAATAATAAAAGAGAGAACAAGTACTTTTGGGCTCTCTTTCCAGGGATAGTGACCCAATTACAACAACACTCAATCACTGCTATCTCTACTAAATCATATTCAACTTCAGGTCTGCCCATCAAACTTTGACCAAAAAACAAAAGAAGGATGTCAGTGCATACCTTAGAGAGAAATATGATCATGCAATTGAAGATATTGAACATGGAATTTTGTCATTGTGATGTGTCTTTTTTCTCACTTTTTTGATTTAGATGAAAATTGAGGTTTAACTTCAAATTTACCATTTTCTTTTGTTCCTGAATTATGGATCAACAATGGCTTCTTTGTGGAAAAAATTCAACCCCTTTCTTGTGACTTATGCAGACTTAAAACGACCCCCTCCTATGTACCTAACCTTGTCTCCCTAAAAAAAATATTCGACTTCCTTCTCTAGCCTCAACAAACTTCCCTTTTGCAACCTAGACAAGCATCTCATTTACACTGAAACTAGGCCTAAACAAGCATCTCTTCTACAACCTACACAAGTCTCGGTATGGGAAAACATTTATCCAACAAATTTGAATTCCTAGCTTTAGACATGGCCTCAAATATGGCTAAAAAAATTATGTCTCATGTCCAATGTATCACAAGAAGGATAAAGAACAAAACCAAAACAACATTAGATACTTAACCCTACTTCAGAAGACAAATTTGTCTTCTTTATCCTTGGTCTCTATTCTTCTTTCCTAGTTTTCTCATTTTTGTTGGCCTTGAAATGATTTAGCGAGATCATAGATGTTTACCTCTCAGATATATGCATGAAATTATGATTTTGAGGCTCCACAAATGGGCAATTTATATTTTTTGGAAGGGGGGCCTATTTTGGGACTGCACTAAACCAAAATTAAAGATTTCCATTTTTAAAAGGCATGATTATTTTTGGAGCTAACCTGAGCCTTTTTTAGAGCTTAATTGAATACTAATTAATCATTTTTTACTTTTAACATGAGAAGGATTGTATTATCTATAATGTAGGTTACCTTATCAATCTTAATGGACCATCATGATTAAGGTTTGGGCCATATTGAAATTGAATGTGTCATGCATTTTATGTGGGTTCAAACCCATTCAACGTGGGGTAGATAATAATCAAGATTTAAACTTGAATATATCTCCAACCAAGAGGACCCATAAGGAGTATCACATATCAAATGAAATGGTGTGACAAGGTATACCAGTATAGAGTGGCATTGAATCCAAATTAACTAAATTTTGCGCACAAATCATCAAGCAAGTGTATCATATCAATTTTACATTCACCCTTTGACATCAATGGAAAATTATACCAACAAAAAAAATGACCAACACTCTAGAGGCAATGATGGAGAAGAGCCACCCCCTCATGTTCCCTTGAAAAACCACATGCAGTTTCATCATCTATAAGTAAAATTTCAAGTAAAAATGTTTCACATAATGTAGAAGGAACCATGGTGTTATGTAGAATTATGATCTACGAATAAATCAAGTTCCCTAAATGTGGTGCTATGCATTTAGAACAACAGATTAAAGACTTTGCAGTCACTTTCTCTAAGAGTAAATAGACACACATAAAGATAGAAGGACGTACTTGTGATCCCAGTGCTTCATGTTCTCCTTCTGTATCTTTTGTTGTAGCTTCCAACCCAACTTATATCGCTAGACTAGTTCCTGCAAGTACAAACACTAAAAAACAAATATATTGCAATATACATATGCCTATTTATCTTAATCAGTTAAATCGATTGAACATGAAACATATATATCAGTTAAGAATCCATCATATGAGAAATAGGAACATAAACAGATACATATATGGGAAAATAAACAACAATATTTAGTAAAGAGTAGAAGGGGGAGGTTACAACCAATGATCAATTTAATGTCACCAACTCCATCATCATCCCAACCTCATCACAATCAACATCTCACCAACATCATGTCACTTCTATCACTCTCTCAATTGAGGATCCAACAACATTTCTTTACCAAAATTCTTCCTTCCCTAGCACTAGGATCTGTGCCCAATTTATAGGTATACTAATGGTAGTTTCACAATCAATGACTTTCTAATAATATGTAATACATGTTTCCAAGTTCAGATGTGTTAGATGGACACATGGATTCAAATTTTGACACATATGGACTCTTCTAGAAGGCATTGGCAATGTGGAGATTCTGGAACAATGAGAATTTTGCTCCCATTTGACCAACGCACCTTTGAATGTTGGGAAGTGCATTTTAATGCACCCTTGAATGGAGGGAGCTACATATGCAATGCAGCTAGTCCCTTAAGAGGCAACGTTGGTGAGCTCATAAGTGATATAAAATATACTTCAAACCTTGGAAATTTTGCAATAGAAGTCATGAATGATTTTTTCTTCTCGTAGGGCATGTAGCAACTGAAATGATAGGGGATGATAGACCCTATTTCATTGGCCCTAGGGATGATGTCCAGTTTTACCAAGTCATGGGGGATGATGCCCAAATTGACCTATAACAGCTACCCCCTAAAGCATGAAGTCATAATAATAACAATATTTTTTGAATGATATGATTTACGACGTGATGGGTTGGATCTGAAGTGGAGTGGCGACCTGCATCAATCTTACAATACATTACATCATGATATTTTCATCTTGATCATGAATTTTTGAGGGAGGCATTCCCATGCTCAGCACATAAACTATCTAATAACATGTACATAGTGCAGAAAGTCATCTATATTGGAATGTTTCCCAATACAGACATGCCTATAGATATAGGCCGATGTTCAGATGAAGATCTATATGTAAGGTCACCGTACAGATGATGTGTACAAAAATCCTGAAATTAGAGCCCAGATGGCTGAAACTAGCTTCAGTGTCTTCTTATCTCGTTCACTCGATCATTTAGGTACAAGTCTAGCCATGTGAATATATGATTTGTAGTCGAACATGGTAAGACATAATTTGATTACCAGCCAATTATGTGAGTTGTTAACAAATGTGAGAGAACCATGATTGATGTTAATGGCTCTCAAGATACCACAGTATATTTCGTAAGGCGTGAATATATTATTTGATGTCGAACGCCAAACAAAATATTTCGGTCAAAGGTCCGAAAGCGAGGATCTTTTCAATGATGTAACAAGCCTCATGGTACTGGAAGATGATGTTTCTAAGTAAACTTCCTTAATGATGATTTGATGTCGACAAGAAGCCACTTTATTGTGAAATAGGAGTTACTAATTTCAGAGACAAAATGTGACTTGATATAGCAATGTTTAGGGATGGCTATCATGAAAATGAAGGTTTATGAGTATTTTAGAAGGATGAGTATTCACTGGATGACTTCTCTTGAACATATCAGCGACATTGAGATGAGTTGGCAGCATTGATCCAAAACCGAAGTGAAGGTATGATGAACCATAGGCATGAATGAACTTTCAAGAAGATTACCCAACCCAAACAGTCACGATGATGGAGTGAAGTGTCATGTTCAAGAGCGACTTGCTACAGTAAAAGTTCCTTGGTCATTTTTCGACTAGTACATCTTTATATTTTAATAAGCTTGAGGAAGATAACACGTGCTTGATCTATAATTCAACCCTTCGGGAGATTAATGTATCACTATTTAATAATTTAACGAGTCTAGCGATGAGTGAAACTTGATTCTTGCTATGATCGACAAGCCCGTCGTTATTTTATGTTTTAACGAGCCTAACGACAGTGACAGCCTAGTCCTTTTTCATATTTAGAGAGTTTAAAAAAGAGGACAAAAGAAAACTCCATGACTCCTTTTTCGTAAAGTTGTTGCTCAGATCCGAAAAAGTGTTAAATAATATCTGAGAAAACCTCCTAGCCATGTTCGACTAAGGTTTTCCTTTTTCGTAAATAATCTATCTCAATCCAGAAAATGGTTAAACTTATACTGAGTAGATATCAATTCATTTACTTTTACAAGCTTGAAAAGACAAGTGCTCGGCATTCTTTTCACATTATCGGAGTCTAAAAAAGAGCTAAAAGAAGTCTCTAGGGGTTCCTTTTTTGTTGTTATCGAAGCTCTAAAAAGAGATAAAAGTGTGCTTCAAGTCCTTTTTCGTTTTTATTAAATCTCGAAAACTAAGGATAAAAGTATGCTTTGTGGTCAAATCATTCTTGAAATAAATGTGCATGACTAATCTGCTCATTAGTTGCAAACCTATTCAGAACAACATCAAATGGATTAAAAATACCTGTTTCATGATAAAAATTGAATAAAACCATAGTCAGAGCAATAAATATGATTTGAAAATAATCAAATGACTAATTAAAAGAGTTTTACTATTCATTTTTACCATTTGAAAATTACCATTTTTCATTTTGGAGCTTTGAACTTGTTTTTGCCTCCAAACTTCAGATGTTGATTGCGATCGATTTTGTGGATGGTTTTCATCGCCGTTTGATCCGGTTTGGTGCCATAAAGCCCCTCTTTATTTAAGTAGTCATTTCATTTCATTTCATTGCAATTTTTTAGGGATTTGGGCCCCTTAGGGTAAATTCATTTTCAAAAGAGGGAAATACACCCTTGGGCATCGAAAACTGCATTGGAATGCACTCAAAATGAAGCTTAGGTGCATATGAAATGCACTGTCTCTCAACCAAGACCACGTTGGGCACAATTAAAATTTTTTATTCTTGCATTGTACCCAAATTTTTCCTAATTTGTTGCATGAAAAGGGTCCTAATGAGTCTTATGGTTATGTTTCAGGGATTCATCGGACTAGAATGAAAATTACTTTGAGAGAAAGAGAGCATGAAGAAGAAAAACATGATTTCCCTTAATGATCGAGGTACTGTAAGAGCCCTCAGGGATTGTGGGTTATTAAAGTACTTTAGTTTATCAGATATGAGGCAAAAAATAGAACTATTGGATTTCCTTTTTCGTGCATGGGATCCGACAATTGAGGCATTTCACATTAGCAACAAAGTGGTTCCAATTTCAATGGAGGACATCTATTTTCTGACATGCTTGTCGAGGAGAGGCCTACCCATTTCTCTCTCAGGGTTTTCTCTCGGAGGAGAGACTATGAGAGACTATATTTTGTAGTATTTCTATCCAGGGGAAGAGCCTAGCAAGGATGGGAAAATAAACATCTGTGATGTTCATGATTTTCCATTGAGAACCATCTTATTCACAATCGCAAAGCTTTCTGGTAGCACTACACTACATATATAACGAACATATCTTATATGAAGTATGCGCTAGAGTGCATGGAACCTACAGTTTTCAATTGGGCTGAAGATGTAATCTCTCAAATGAAAGAACAAATGAGCAACACAAAGGGAGGAAGGAAGAAAAACTTCAACTATGGTTCAATCCTCATTTCTTTTTCCTTAGAGCGGATTCCACTGATGCAGCCTCAACATGTGACATTGGGTGTATCTAACCCTAAAGATCTAAGGATGTAGAGATGGGTAGAACTGATGGCTAGACATGAAGGCCAATCATCCATCGTGTTCTCGACTGCATTCTTCGCCTGGTTCAGGTGACAGATTAGAGCCATCGATGAATATGCATATGCAGGCATCAAGTTCCGAGGAGATCCAGACTTAGATCTACCAGAAGGCACTCAATGTGGTGCAATTGGTAAGAATTTTTTGACCATGTTTTTTATTTTTCTAAGGTTTATACATGTTTTTGTATTTTTATGTTTTCCCAAGACTAAACTAAATTTTTAATGTAATGCAGAAGTGGGTCGATTTCAACCAGTGGAAGAGCCAGAGCATGGAGCGGATGAGCTAGAAGAGAGGGTTGTCAGGAGAGTAGTCCTTCAAAATTTAGACATGGTTGAGACTCTCGCTGAGCTTCGACAGAACATAGAGGGGTTGACCTTCGGGATTCTGAATTTCCAGATCGAAGAGTTACCCATGCGACTACAACGTCACACTATTGGAAATTCTAACCACTGGATGCGGTTACTACATAGGATAGCTAGATCGATAGCATGTTACCATGAGCATCACTAGTTTACTTTTGACATGTTGCATAAATTTTGAGGTCAGATGACCAATGTGTCTTGGGCACAATTTTTTGTAAAAATTTATAACTATCTATCTTTTTTATTTCAGTGTTTTCCTATGTTTATTGTTATGTGAATGTATCTTTACATGTGTTGCAAATGTCTATTTATAACATAATTCGCTAAAGAATCAATCAATGTGTTCAAGTTTCTGGAAATGTGTTGATATTGAATAAAATCAAAGTGTCTTTCCAAAAGTCGAACTCTTAGGAACATACGATGCAGTGTTGGATTTCTAAGAGTATAAACACTAGTAAGTTTTAATACAACAAGTTGTGAGTCTAACCTCATGATGATGCGGTTAATACCAAATGAAATGGCATCATAGAGTAGTTCGATCAACGCGCTATACTCAACGATATTGTTTGTAGATCGACCAATACAAATCCCTTGAGAACTCACTAACTTGTCGTTTGGAGTGAAAATGGCCCACGCTGCAGAGGATAGATTCTGCGTACTACGAATAGCATCATCAGTATACCCAACAAATGGTTCCAAAGATTCAGACATCTCTGATGAAATGCAAAGCAGATTACTAACATCAAGAAAACTCTAAAAACAAACTATGACAATAAATGAAAATCAACATCATATATATACAATATAATACAAAAAATTACTACGCCCATGATTAAGCATAGTAACGTTTCATATACAACCCATTTCAGGGCTGCGCCAACGAGATTCCATCGTAATCTACCAACTCGTAGGCACCCTGTAGAAATTATATAAATTATGTGTTATATGTCGAAGATTATCCTAATCACACACTATTTTAACCTCATGCACAATACAGAATCTATTCCACCATTGATCATCACATGCAGAAATTAAATCAATTGCAATGCACACATGAAACCATAAAAATTCACACACATTAACACAGTTGTTTTAACGGGAAATACTGAAGCTGAAAACCCAAACTATTTGTATATAATATATGCCATAGAGATCATGTAACAATCCTCATACAAAGCTAATCATATCAAGCTCTCAGTACAATACAATCGCTACACACTAATCAGGCCCATTCTAGCAAATCCATGCACCGATCTTTTCCACCTGCTAGGCTGCCTCTACTGCGCAATCTTTGTTGAATAATGGCTCTAATGAACTCGAATTTCTCCAGGATTGACTGCACAATCCTGATTGGCATCTCCACTGAGTGTTGGATGCAATCAATGCATCACTATAGTCACAACTGATAGTCACACTTGCTCTTTCACCTACCTCTCCACTGGTCTCCACTGAAACTGCCATGCACTGTAGTTAACTGATGTATTCTTCAGTTGATTAATGAGTTATTATTTAGTGAATTAATTATTAATTAATTCACACCACTCTTACTAGTGTATCAATCAATTAGACTAGATACAACGAGCTCAATTGTGTCTAACTAAGTTAAACTGAACACAACTCCACCAACTACTTCTATAACTCCACCAAGAGTCTGTCACATGAGTTCTAACTGAAGTCCTCCATGCATTAGCTCTAGTAAACCCTCAATAATAGTGTAATTCCTTCTTTCAGCTGTTGTTCCACATCTGTGCACTTAATTGAAGTGCTCCAAGAGAATAAGATAATGTTTATAATCCAAATATTATTAAGAGCTAATAATATTTGACATATCTATTTTTAGACTGGCAATCTAAAAATAGATTCCGCCCAATATGTCTAAAAATAGAAGTCCATCTATTTTTCCAACTGGACGAACCATCCACAAATAGCATCCTGCAACTCATAGAATATGATTGACATGTCTAAAAATAGACATAGTCTAAAAATAGACTTTGCGCCAAAAATAGCCTGCGGGCCCACTTAGTGAAGGTGACACTTTTCACTAAGCTCATCATCTTGTTGAATCTCAACACTCCTTCTCAACAAGATATGGATTATCTGGCACCCCAATCTTGTCTCTATGGTATTCGAATTTTCTCCTAGTGAGCACTTTCGTCAGAATATTTGCATCTTGATCCTCCATAGGAATGTAAGAAAGCAACATGATCTTCTGCTGCACACAATCTCTGATATGATGATACCAGATGTCAATATGTTTAGATCTATCATGAAATACTGGATTAACTGAGAGATTAATGCAACTCCGATTATCACAATATATCACAGTAGGATCCAAGTGAGAACTGAACAAACCAACCAGGATATTCCTCATCCATATAGCCTCGCATGCAGCCAAACTTACTACCATGTACTCGGCCTCCGTTGAACTAAGTGCCACGGATCTTTGTTTCCTGCTGTACCAAGAAACTGTTCTAGATATGACACTAAAAATCCCTCCATATGTGCTCTTTATGTCCGTTGGGCTCCCTGCCCAATCTGCATCCGTGAAGCCATGCAGCTTCAACTCATCCGACTATCTATACCACAATCCATATCCAGATGTGCCCCTGAGATATCTCAAGACATGCTTGCCTACCTTCCAAAAGAGCTTGGTAGGCTTAACCATATCTTGTGAAAGTTGGTTAACAGCATAGCATATTTTTGGTCATGTATTGACCAAATACATGAGCGAACCAACCAACTGTCGATAAACAGTGGCATCCACTACCTTTGTTGATGTAGCATCCTCTTTCCTCCAACCACCAGGAAGAGGAATGTCGATAGGATTGCAGCCTTGCATGTGAAACTTCTCTAGTATCTCCGAGGCATACTTTCCTTGAGACACAAATAATCCACCCTTCCGCTACCAAATTTCCAATCCCAAGAAATAATGAAGGAGGCCCAAGTCCTTCATCTCAAACTCCTTTGCAAGATCTGCCTTGCATGAGTGTATCAACAGTTCATCACCTGTTAGTATTAAATCATCTACATAAAGCACAATTATCAACAACTTACCCTCCACCATAATCTGGTATAGGTTCGGATCCACCTCACTCTTGGCGAAACCAAGTCCAGTGAAATAATTGTCTATCCATGTGAACCAAGCACGAGGTGCGTGTTTTAGCACATACAGCGCTCTTTTGAGCCTGCACACATGCGACTTGCTGCTGAAGATTTCGAATCCTTCAGGCTGCTCAACGTACACCTCCTCCTCAATGACTCCATTGAGGAACGCAGTCTTCACATCCATCTGATGAATGTGCCAACCCATCTTCACTGAGAGAGAAAGGATGGTCCGTATGGAAGAATAGCTTGTGACAGGTGCCAAGATTTCTTCATAGTCGATCCCCTCGATCTGTGAGAAGCCCCGTGCAACAAATCTTGCCTTTTAATTCTCGACGCTCCCATCAGAAGCTTGCTTCACTTTGTAGATCCATCTCGAACCTACCACTGATTTCCCTTCCGGCCTTGGAACAATCTCCCACGCACTGTTTCTGACAATCGAATCATACTCTTCCACCATGGCATCTACCCATGCGGGATCCTCCACATCTTCCTCGAAAGAGGATGGTTCCGTCATGATACACTTGCTCATTAGAGCCATGTATCCAATAAATCGTTCAGGTGACTTTCTCTATCTGCGTTGTGATGTAGGAACTCCTACATTCTGTACAGCATCAAGATTCAGTCGCTCAGCTTCTGTAGTGCGCTTCCACCCTCTGATGTTTCGCACTGCATGAGTGGTTTCTTCCACTCCATGAACCTCCTCTTGTGGCTGATCCACATTCTGAGGCTCATCTTTAGGAACAAGTAGCTCCTCATCTGCATGCAAGTGTAGCTCCCTCTCAAGCAACAACTTCATGGCTTTCTCCTCATGAAATTTGATATCCCCTCGCACAATAGTCATCCAACTGTCTGGAAAATACACACGATAGTTGTGGGGTGTTTCTGTGTACCCCACAAATATCCCAACCTCTGTGGTTGGCTTCGGCTTCTTCCTGGCATCCTTCGTCACATAAATGTAAACAGGTGAGCCAAAAATCTTCAAATGAGAAATATCAAGCTTCTTACCAGAAAACGCCTCTTCGGGTGTACTCATGCCAAGTACTCTATGAGAACAATAGTTTTGCACATAAACCGCAGTGTTGCATGCCTCAGCCCACAAGTGTATGGGAAGGCCTTGATCATGCAACATCACCCGTGCAACACCCACGATCGTTCTGTTATTTCTCTCCGTGACCCCATTCTGTTGTGGGTTATGAGGCGCTATGAGCTCTCTTCGAATTCCTTGTTTGTTGCAGAAGTCTTTGAATTCGCCAGAGATGTATTCACCACCATTATCCTCCTAAGATCTTTCACCTGCTTCCTCGAATATTTCTCAACCAGGACCTTGAACTCACATAATTTTGAGTATCTCTCGCTCTTCTTCTGCATGAAGAAGATCCAGCACTTACGAGAAAAGTCATCAACAAATATCACATAATACCTGTGCTTTGCTGTTGAAGCAACTGAGAAAGGTCCACACACGTCTGTGTGAATTCTCTCAAGGATCGTCGTGGCGTGACTATCCTTCTCATGAAAAGTGGTCTTCACAAATTTTCCCAAAGTACATCCCTTGCACTGATCTGACTGCGCAAGTGTACCTTTGGGAAGCCCGGTAGAAATCTGCTGCAAAATTTTCAAAGCGCAATGGTGAAGATGGCCCAATCTCCTGTGGCACAATTCGCCCTCATCCCGGCTCACCACTCCTTCTGCTTTTCCTGCCATTTCTACATATCCATCTACTTGCAATTGATAAATATTCTTAAATCGAATCCCTATCCTCCGGGTTTCACCAGTTTTTTTACTGTGCAGGAAAGCCTTTCCCTCGCTAAAAACAACATCATAACCCTTATCTTCCAACATAGCCACAGAGATCAGATTCTTCTTCAATCTTGGAACATGCATGACATCCTTCAATATGAAAGGTTTACTAGACTCCCTCTCAAAGGAAATGGTCCTGATACCAGTCGCACTGTATCTACCATCATCGCCCATCTCGATGTGCACTCCAAGATCCTTCTCATTCAGATCACTAAACAAATCTTTGTCTCCGGCCATATGGAAAGACGCACCACTGTCAAGAAACCACACTGATCCTATCACACTTGAAACCAAGCATGTGATCAGCGAAAAATCCAACTCAAACTGCGAGGCTAAGGCCTCTCCAGCTGCAGATCCAGTAGCCTGCTTATTTTTCTACTTCTATGGACAATTAGTGGCATAATGTCCATGCTGGTGACAGTGAAAGCACTTCACCTTGGACAAGTCTTGCTTCTTGCCTTTCGCACCGGATTGAGAAGGATTTTTCTTCCTCTTCCCTTTCCTTGCGTTGGCAGCCAAAGCGCAATTTTATTCATCTTCATTCTTCGATGAAGATCCATCCCTAGTACCCCGCCTTATCTCCTCCTGCACAATATCCAACCAAAGTCGCTCCCATCCTGGCAGTTTCTCCCGTCCATTGACAAAGTCTTCGTAACTGTGCCAACTCTTCAGAAGCCCAAGGAGAGCCAAGCTCACCAATTCTTATTCATCAACAGTAACCCCCACACTTCCCAACTCATCCCTGCACTGGCAAAACTTCGTGAGGTACTTGGGTATGTTTTCGCCTTTATCCATTTTTATTTTCTTAAGTTTGTCTTTAAGCGCCAACTTCCTCTGGTCACTTCTGCTTTGGAACAAGTCTGTCAAATCCTTCCACATTAAGAATGGAGTGGCTTTACCGTGAAGTTTTTGCACTAAAAACTATCACCTTGACATTTTTCTGACTGTATGAGCTCATTAACACTCATACATGCCTCCTCTGCAAGTCTTACAACCTTTGTTCCTCATTCAAAGCCCTAAAATCAAGATAAAACCCACTTAAATCTCTGAAAATCTAGGTACGCAGGTAACATGAAGCCTGCCTGCGTTCCTGGTTTGGGTACGCAGGCAATACACTGCTTACCTGCGTTCCAAAATGCATTTTTCCCTTGTAATGCCTACATACCCTTCTCAAAGTCAAAAAAGCGAGAAAGTAAAGTTAAAAAGTTGATTTGAGGTCAAGTCTAGAAAGTTCTAGATGAGATTTTTTGGGGATGAGTATGATTTAGTAAGGTTCATGCATCCCTCACCTTAAGTAACTAATCCCTTGATGTGAGGAGCCTATCCCTTTGAAGGAGGATTCTATCCCTTAAAAGGTGGAACCCTAACCTCCTCATCTGCTCTATAAAAAGAGGCATTGGGTAGCCTCAAAGGGAGTTCAAGCTTTATGTGTGATTAATTTGATGTGTTGTTGAGATTTAGACTTCTTTCTGCTGAGCTTTTGAGAGGAAAGATTACATACCTCTATGTGCTCCTGGAGGAAGAGTGCAAGACTTATCAAAGCAGAGGAGACTCCTACTTCGGACCCCGGGAAGGCCTTTTCAAACATCAAGGCTAAGGTTGTAAGGTTCTTCTGTTATTTTAAGATTAATACAATCAAGTTTTATTTTTCTCAATAAATTGTCGTTCGATTGTTTATTTCAATAAGTTTTCGTTTGATCATTTATTTCATAGATTCCTTGATCACTATGATAGGTATGTTTTATAATTATTTGTTATACAGGTGTTATTTAATATTTTCTTGTTTGTGTTTGCAGGTCGACAAAAGATGACACTTTGTTGTGATGAAAGACGACACTTTCTTGTGATGAAAGAACTCTTGTTGTGACAGAAGGATTATTATTGCGATGAAATAACTCTTGTTGCGACAAAAGGATTATTGATGCGACGGAAGCACTATGACCACAAATAAGCATTTGGATCTAAGGTAGGATCGACACCTTCATAGCATTTATTTGTAAAATAGATATATTTAGAGAAAGACAAACTTAATTTTTCGTTTGTTGCTAGATTGTCTTCTGACACTAGGGAGATCGATCTTGTCCGCAAGATCGATTTATCCGGCCAACAAATTGGCGACTCCACTGGGGAAAGAATTTGATTTTTGATTTTCCTTTGTTTTGATTTGAGAAAATGTTTTTTTTTTTTTTTTTGATTGATTTGTATGGGCTTGGGTAACTTACATTTACTTTGCTTTGAAAAGTTTTGAAGTCTTTTTTGTTTTTCTTGAAATTTTCTGGGGACCGCACATTGTTGCAGACCCTGTTAAAAGTCTTGAAAAAATTAGATTTTTTTTTTTTTAGTTTAGTTTAGATTTGATTTAGGATTCTTAGTGTTTGCCCAAATCTGTATGTGTTTTCTGTCAAAAATCTCTTGTGAATGAATTTCTTTCAACAAATTTTTCATCTCATCAATCTCCATTAAGCTATTGGGTGTTTTGAGTCTCTTTTTTGAGAAATTCTTAATTTGATTTCCTTTGGTCATTACTTGGAGGTTTATCTTAGTAGTTTCACAAGGGGGGGCTTAATTGTGTATGAGTGTTAATTACCTTTGAGTGTTTTTTGATCTTTGGAACTCTCACCCGATTTTCTTGACTTGCACTTGATTGGTTCTTATATTACATTAGAATCATCTTGTGTTTGAGAATTCTCTTGCATAGATCACATTTGCATAATTAGAATTCTCATTTTCAGAATATGAGTGAATTGTGCATAGATTACAACTGCATAGTTTACATTCTGAAAAATCAATCATAGATTTAGATTAGTTTTCTTTGATTTGAATTTAGATGTTTTTATGCTTGTTTAAAAAAAAAAAAAAAATGGAATTGATTTGCATTAGTTTTTCTTGATGAAATTAGTGCATTAGAGAATTCGTTATATTTTCTCTTACTGATCAATTTTTTGCATTGTTGGAAGTGAATGGAAACTCTCTCCTTACTTTAGTTAGGATTCATCAAGTTGAAAATATTACATTATCATATTCGATTGCATTCGGTTTTGGGTCGGGTCATAACACCATTGGTTTTGTATCCATTTACCATTTTGAGTAATAACAGCCTAAATAACACAACGCTTAATAAAATTCATCTAGTAATTTTTACATTTTTAGGGCTCTTTCCACCAATCTAGCTCAGGATTAGTGCTTTGGAATAGGTTGTAGTTAACTTTCCAAAGCAACTAAAACAAACAAGTAGATAAATCTTGCGATAGGAAATAAATCCAATTGTAATTGGTACAATCTGGGAAGCTTCTCTTAAAGGAGTTAATCACGAGATCATGTCCGAACCTTTGAGACAATCAATTATGTTTCATTGGGAAAGATAGAAGATCTGCGTGCATTACAAACGGTAAACCTCGGATTAACCATTGTCGAGGAGCCTGGGGTCACTTGTTGGTAAACCTCGGATTGACCATGTCGAGGAGCCTTCAAGGGGATTGAGCTTTGTTACTCTGCCCTTGCGCGTGGAATCGGATCGTAGACTGTTCCCCCAGTTGTATTTGTTACTGTTGGTAACCTTAGTGTCCATAAGCTTAAGATTATTTCCTAAGGTGACGATGAAGGAAAGATCTCACTGTACCTGGAGCAAACGTTGACTAGACTCACTTGGACTCTCTGGGGGGTTTTCTTCACTCGAGATGGTTTTGTGAAGAAACTTGTGCCAGTCTGTTTCATTAAGCAGGTTGTCGGGGTAACTATTCCAACCGCCCTTTCTGTATTAAATTCTACGATGTTGGATTTCATCACCAACTAGTGTTTTTAGTACGGGAAGTTACTATTTGTGTGTGGTTTGACTCCTAGATTTGATAGCGCGTGTTAATTTGTTTGTTTTTACTTTTTGAGACCATAGGTGTGAATTGTGAATTTTAATTGTTAGGTGTAAATTGTTAATTGTTAATTTTAGTTTTAAATTGTTAATAAAATTCACTGAAGTTGAATATAATGGCAACTATTCCAGAATTTACCAACCAAGGAACCCCTCTTAATGAGAATCCTAGTACTTTTCCTTGCTTTGGAAATGTTGGTCCTCCTTATATGGCTACTTTTTCATTACCTGGATTTACAATAGGTTTACCGATATGGTTATTTTCAACTTTGTTGGCCCCGAATACTCCAATTGTTCCACCTCAACCGGATGCTTCACCTCAACAGAGTTCACCATCTCAACATCACCAACCTTCTGTTGACCCTTTACCTTCTTCACCTAATATTTCTTCCTCCATTTCTTCCTCTTCGCTTGGTAAAAGCCTTGACGCTAGTAACCAGGTGGCTAAGAAGAAGAAGAAAGGGAAGAAGAAGAAGAAGAAGAAGCAAGATAAGGAAGAAGTCAACCAACCAACCATGGCTGTAAGTGTTAGTTGTGTTGAGGAAACCTCCAACATGCATCGTAAACCCAAATACCCTTGCAGGCTTTGTAAGGGTGACCACTTCCTTATCAATTGTCCCGGTATTCCAAAGGTCTTGGAAGTATGGTCAGAAAAATCTCATCAACTTTTCGTTGATCCATCAACCAGTGATAGTCGGGTTCCTGGGAAAAAGGGTAAAGTTAGGTTTCCTTGTAAGTTATGCAAAGGGAGTCATCAAACTCACATTTTCCCTCACATGGATGAAGCCTCAAAATTATTGGAAAACCTTACTGTTCCACAGCAAGAATTTCAAACTGGTTATCGTAAACTTTCTCCCAACCTACCGTCAACTGACGGAGTGATTGATCTAATTTCAAGTATAGTCGATCCCACTCTTCCATTGGAAAGTAAAACTCATATCACTCAGTTTTATGATCCATTTGTTGATCAAGTGGTTGATTTGATTTCACATTCAGTCGATCCCACTCTTCCTATAGAGAATGAACTTCATACCGCTCAGGTTCTTCTTGTTACATCAGATTCTGCTACACCGGGGGGCATTTCACCTGTTTCGACAGAAACCCCTCCAAGTACTGAGGTGTTTTCCTTTGATTGGAATAGACTGACAGAACCTCGTCTTCCTTCCTCCATCCCTTTCCAAATCATTGTGAATTTTGGTGGTAGGGACATACACCGCACACAGGTAGATGAAGGTGCTTCTGTTAGTATTTTATCCTCAACCACTTGGAAAGCTTTGGGTTCCCCTTAACTTGTGCCTATTACGCAGAATCTGAAAGCTTTTAACAGAACCATTAGTGAACCTTTAGGGATCCTTCCTAATTTTTCTATTACTTTGGAAGGTAAAATTGTCTATATTGATCTTATGGTAGTTCGAGGCCCCTTGGATTTCAATTTACTCCTTGGGCAAGACTATGTCTATCCAATGAAAGTTGTAGTATCGACACTCTTTCGCGTGATGTCTTTCGCTCATAATGGAAATATTGTGACTGTAGACCAGCTTTCATTCCCTAGTCTTATTTCGACTACCAATAATATGACACCCCTAAATGTTCCTGATTCTAAAGTGGTATCTACCTCACCACAGGTTAATTATGTGGCAACTAGTCCCATGTTTTCAGTTACCGATGTAAGCGAGCCTCTCATTGTTTGCTCGTCTTCCTTTGACTTAGATCCGGTAATTGACATGGAAAACTCTATGGGATTATTTGAACGCGATGTTCTTATCCCTTTTGAGTCCCTTGACATGTGTTCCTTCCAGAGAACTATTCTTCCTTCTGATGAAGACCTCTTAGAAGCCATGATCAAGGTGTGTCCATTGACATGTCTTTCTTCCAGTTGGAAGCCATGATCAAGTCACTGCGAGGATAGTTCCTTTTCCTATGCCAACCTCGTTAAAAAATGAAACAGGTGTCCACGAGGAAATTTCCTTTTACTGTGTCAACCTCGTTAAAAAATGAATCAGTGAATGCGAGGATAGTTCCTTTTCCTGTGCCAACCTCGTTAAAAAATGAAACAAGTGTTCACGAGGAAAGTTCCTTTTACTGTGTCAACCTCGTTAAAAAATGAATCAGTGAGTCCGAGGATAGTTCTTTTTATTGTGTCAACCTCGCTAAAAAATGAATCAGTTGTTGTGAGGAAAGTTCCTTTTACTGTGTCAACCTCATTAAAAAATGAATCAGTGAGTCCGAGGATAGTTCCTTTTACTATGTCAACCTCGTTAAAAAATGAATTAGTGGGTCAAAGGATAGTTCCTATTACTGATTCAACCTCGTTAAAAAACGAATCAGGTATGATGACAGTTCTTTTCCTGTGTCAACCTCATTAAAAAATGACTCAGTAGGTAGATTGTAGAGAGTAGATTGATAGATTAGACATAATTAGTTTCTGAGGATGGTTCCTATTACTGAGTCAACCTCGTAAAAAATGAATCAGGTATGAGGAAAGTTCCTTTTACTGCGTCAACCTCGTTAAAAAATGAAACACGTTGCCATGAGCATAGTTCTTTTCTTGCGTCAAGCTCGTTAAAAAATGAAACAAATCCTCCCCTAATTGAGTTGAGTCTTTGACTAGATCTCGTAAATGTTAAGTCATATATTTAGGTTAGTTATTTCAGTTTTTGCATAATTTTCTTACATTTTTAGGTTGGGTCTTTCATATGATCTCGTAAATGAACCTTCATTCCATCCAACTATTAATTACCAGCAGTGTACTTAGTTGAATGAAATGAAGCTGGGGGGGCATGCGCTCTAGCAGCTATGCTTAGGGGGCATCAAGCACAGTTTTCTCTCTGTTTCAAGCTTGTGTAAAAATGAAACCACTCTGAATCATAGTTTTTCTCTGTTTCAAGCTTTTGTAAAAATGAAACCTATCTTGTGTCAATTTCGGTTATTTTCAAGACTCGTTAAACTCATGAAAATCCCGAGATTATTTTGCTATATTTCATTCTCGTAAAACACATGAAAATGTCGAGTTATTTCCGTCTTTTACTGCTCGTAAATTAAATTGAAATTCGGCCATATGAGTACATTTTTATCACTTTTTCGAACTCGTTAAAATTTACAGAAAAATTGAAACTACTGAGTACTATACTTTTATCACTTTTTCAAACTCTTGAAAATTACGAAAAAGCATAACATTGGAGTCCTCTTTTAAGCCCTTTTCAGACTCTCTAAACATGAAAATATTGTCGAGCACTTGATTATTCGAACTCGTTAAAGTAAATGAATGATCATCTTTTTAGTATAAGTTTACCCCTTTTACTGACTGAAATGGACTATTTACGAAAAAAGTATACGTTGACTAGTTACGGTCAATAGAGTTCTCTCCTTCATTATTTTATCCTTTTTCGAGCTCAAGAGACTAAATTTACGAAAAATTACACCCATGGATTTTTCTTAAGTTTTTCTTCTGACCCCCTAAAATTGAAAAACACTGAGTTTCTCCTATACTGGACTCGTTAAAATGTAACACTAAAGGACCTGTTCAATTTTAAACAGGAACGAACCACTCCTTCTTACGGTTCGAATTTTAAACTAAGTTGGACTCATCCAAAGGATGAGATTATAAACAAGAAAATGTTATCCTCCTCAAGCTTGTCAAAAATAAAGAGGTACTTGCCAGAAATGGTGGGGGAAAAGAAAGAAAAATGGACTTTTTTGTTGTATTTTGATTTTTCGAAAATCCAGTTAACCACTCTTGAACACGACACTTTTTGTACACCTGGGTTGGGAAATCCTTTGCCTAATAGTTAATCAAACCACATTGAAAGTCTTCATCCGGTTTCTGGGTATTAGCTTTGGGTCAATTGTCACCAAGCCATCTGCAGTGTCGTTATGTGTTCAAGAGGACAGTTCAAACAAACCATTCATCTGCAAAATATCTGTCATCCATTTTGACCATCTCTGAGTCAGTCCTTGCCAATATATTTTCAAAACTTGATCTATGATTTTGTGTTGTGGGCTTGCCTACAACGGATCACTTTCTATCGACGAAAACTCATTATCTAGGAAGTTGGTCTAGAAATCGTCAATACCTTGAAATTTGCATGCCTCAATGGCAGGTTTCTCGCCTTCGATGACAGGTTGCATCATTGACATTCGATCGAATGATTCCGTGACATGTCCGACTTCAGCTCATCATTCACATTTCATGGATTGTACTGAGTACTTTGAGAGGCATTGACATTACTAGTGATTACTCTCACACTTGTTAATAGTTTACATTATTGACTAGTAATCAAGTGGTTTCTACCATGTTTGAATTCGACACATTCATTCACATGGATAGAATCGTACTGGTTCGAGAAGCAGAAATCAAGACCCTAGATCTAGTTTCCACCATCCAGGCTACGAGGAATTTTTGTTATTCATTTATACAGTGGACTATTCATGAACAGATGGCTGCGTCCATGCTGTGTCTACATATGTCTATATTGGTGATGTATTGAAAATAATTCCTGTATCAGAACAGTTTAAATCAGTTTTCTAGTTAGTTTTGATCTGAGTATGGGAATGCCTACCTCAGCGATGATATGATTACATATATATATTTTGCATTGAATGTTTTTACAGGTTCCGACTGGGGTGTCCACAGGATGATCCTTGAAATGATAAAGTACTTCACTCTTCATATATGATAGACTTCATCTCCATCTATTCCACACTTCGCACTTTAGGGGGAAATCTGTTGCACTAAAAACTGTCACCTTGACATTATGCTAACTATATGAGCTCATTAACACTCATACATGCCTCCTCTGCAAGTCTTACAACCTTTGTTCCTCATTCAAAGCCCTAAAATCAAGAGAAAACCCACTTAAATTTTTGAAACTCTAGGTACGCAGGTAACATGAAGCCTGCCTACGTTCCTGGCTTGGGTACGCAGGTAATACACTGCTTACTTGCATTCCAAAATGCAGTTTTCCCTTGTAATGCCTGCGTACCCTTCTCAAAGTAAAAAAATCGAGAAAGTAAAGTTAAAAAGCTGATTTGAGGTCAATTTTAGAAAGTTCTAGATGATATTTTTTTGGGATGAGTACGCTTTAGTAAGGTTCATGCATCCCTCACCTTAAGGAACTAATCCCTTGATGTGAGGAACCTATCCCTTTGAAGGATGATTCTATCCCTTCAAAGGTGGAACCCTAACCTCCTCATCTACTCTATAAAAAGAGGCATTGGGTAGCCTCCAAGGGAGTTCAAGCTTTATGTGTGATTGAGTTGAAGTGCTGTTGAGATTTAGACTTCTTTCTGTTGAGCTTTTGAGAGGAAAGATCACATACCTCTATGTGCTCCTGGAGGAAGAGTGAAAGACTTATCAAAGTAGAGGAGACTCCTGCTTCAAACCCCGGGAAGGCCTTTTCAAACATCAAGGCTAAGGTTGTAAGGTTCTTCTGTTATTTTAATATTAATACAATCAAGTTTTTTTTTTCTCAATATATTGTCGTTCGATTGTTTATTTCAATAAGCTGTCGTTTGATCGTTTATTTCAAAGATTCCTTGATCACTATGATAGGTATGTTTTATAATTATTTGTTATACATGTGCTATTTAATATTTTCTTGTTTGTGATTGCAGGTCGACAAAAGATGACACTTTGTTGCGATGAAAGACGACACTTTCTTGTGACGAAAGAACTCTTGTTGCGACGAAAGGATTATTGTTGCGACGAAAGAACTCTTGTTGCGACAGAAGAACTCTTGTTGCGAAGGAAGGATTATTGATGCGACGGAAGCACTACGACCACAAATAATCATTTGGATCGAAGGTAGGATCGACACCTTCATAGCATTTATTTGTAAAACGAATATATTTAGAGAAAGACAAACTTATTTGTTCGTTTGTTGCTAGATTGTCTTCTGACACTAGGGAGATCGATCTTGTCTGCAATATCAATTTATCCGGCCAACAGAAGGCTGGACACAATGTGGTCCTTCACACCTTCCAACAGAATCCTTTGACACTTTTCCATCTTCTTTTGCCATGCATAAAGCGCGGTAGCATCACTAGAACCAAGCTTTGGAATCTCAGCATCTATGAACTCGTTCAGCCCATTATCCTCCAACACCACCTCCATCTTGTCCTTCCATGTAATATAATTTGAGCTGCCATCAAGGGAATACTCCAATCTCAATTCGTTGAAAGACATTTCAATGAATGCTCAACTTCAACACCAAGAAAACAATGCAGCAAATTCGAATTCCACCAGCACAAAACTCAACCGCTTCAATAATTGCAATATCCTCCGATCAATACTACTCTGATACCCTGTAGAAATTATATAACTTATGTGTTATATGTCTAAGATTCTCCTGATCACACACTATTTTAACTTCATGCACAATACAGAATCTATTCCACCATTGATCATCACATGTGGAAATTAAATCAATTGAAATGCACACATGAAACCATAAAAATTCACACACATTAACATAATTGTTTTAACAGGAAAGCCTGAAGCTGAAAACCCCAACTATATGAATATAATATATTTCATAGATATCATGTAACAATCCTCATACAAAGCTGATCATATCAAGCTCTCAGTACAATACAATCACTACACACTAATCAAACCCGATCTAGCAAATCCATGCATCAATCTTTGCCACCTGCTAGCCTATCTCTACTACGCAATATCTACTAAAGAATGGCTCTAAATGAACTCTAATTGCTCCAGGATTTATTGTGCAATCCTCATTGGCATTTCCACTGAATTTTGGATGCAATCAATGCATCACCATAGTCACAACTGATAGTCACACTTGCTCTTTCACCTACCTCTCCACTGGTCTCCACTGAAACTGCCATGCACTATAGTTAACTAATGTATTCTTCAATTGATTAATGAGTTATTATTTATTGAATTAATTATTAATTAATTCACACCACTCTCACTAGTGTATCAATCAGTTAGACTAGATACAACTAGCTCAACTGTGTCTAACTAAGTTAAATTGAACACAACTCCACCAACTACTTCTATAACTCCACCAAACTCTGTCACATGAGTTCTAACAGAATTCCTCCATGCATTAGCTCCAGTAAACCCTCAGGAATAGCATAATTCCTTCTGTCGATTGTTGTGCCACATCTATGCACTTAACTGAAGTGCTCCAAGAGAATAAGATAATGTTTAGAGTCCAAATATTATTAAGAGCTAATAATATTCGACATATCTATTTTTAGATTGGAAATCTAAAAATAGATTCTGCCCAATATGTCTAAAAATAGAATTCCATATATTTTTCCAACTTTACCAACCATCCACAAATAGCATCCTGCAACTCATAGAATATGATCGGCATGTCTAAAAATAGACTTTGTGCCAAAAATAGCCTGCGGGCCCACTTAGTGAAGGCGACTCTTTTCACTAAGCTCATCATCTTGTTGAATCTCAACACGCCCTTAGCAAGAATTATTTTGACAATATAGGGGCCATTCCATAATGGCTCAAATTTCCCTGTACCTATTACATCAGCTTCCTGATCATAAAGAAGGACTAAGTCTCCCTATGAGAAAATGCAAGGTTGGACATGCTTTTCATATTGCGCCTTTATACGTCTCTTATGCGCTTCGTTGGCCAATTGGGATTCACAACGCATTTCATCAAGATGGATGAGGTTAAAAATACGCGCTTCTCCATCTGAGGTGTTAGGTAACAAATCGATTACGATTTTTAACAAAGGTATTTCACACTGGATTGGCAAGATAACTTCCAGACCATACACCATTTGAAAGGGGGTAAATCCGGTTGTGTTTCTTACTGCGGTTCGGTATGCCCACAAGGCCAAGTACAAGATTAAATTCCAATTTCGTTTATGAAATCCTATCATTCGTTGAATCATACATTTAAGAATTTTTTTAAAAGCCTCAACTTGTCCAATTGATTGTGGATAATAAGGAGTAGAACTATCATAAGACAGTCCTAACTTGGTAGTCAACTCAGTCATCATGTGATTACGAAAAAGCTTACCATGATATGTGACTATATCCTATGGGACCCCAAACCGTGCAATGACATGATTAAAGAAAAATAATGTAGCATTTTTTCGAGTGTGTTGAATGTAGGCATCGCTGTAGCCCACTTGGTAAAGTAGTCTATTGCAACAATAATATAACCATGCCCCCCAGATGAATGAGGGTTATAGGTCATGAATTCAATGCCCCATTTTTAAAATGGTCCCATAGAAACAACAGGATGCATTGGCGCTGGTGGTTTGCAGATTTCATGATCAAATATATGGCATGCATGAAAACTTCTGACCATGAGGATGCAATAGAGAAATATGGTAGGCCAAAAGTAAACAACGCAGAGTATCTTCTGCACGATAGCATATCCAGAAAAGTGTCCACCACGGGCCCCAGCATGACAATCATTTAAAACCTTTTCAGCCTCCTCATGAGTGAGGAACCTTCTTAAAATTGTATCGACACCACGACGATAAAGTGTATCACCGATGATCAGATAATATTTGGCTTGGTATCGAATATGTTGTTGGTCAAAGCGAGAGGTATCAATCTGAAAAGTCTAGGTCTGGAGATAAATGATAAAATCCCCATAACAAGGATCAGATGACTCGATCAGAAATAGAGACTCATTAGGAATTGATGGTTCTGACGTAGTAGCAATACTATTAGAGGGAAGGTCAGAGAGAAACTCAGCCAAAACTAAAGACTTCTTTGACTTCGATTTGATGAATTCCAAATCAAATTCCTACAAAATGACAATCCATTTTGAATACTTTCCCCCCAGTAATTGACGTGATAAAATATAAGCCATGGGGTTGCAATCCGAAATGACAATGGTCTTCTGGAATAAGATATAGTGGTGAAACCTTTGGATAGCTTGAAAATTTGCCAAGGCAAGCTTTTCTACATACAAATAATTTAATTTCGTATCATTGATGTTACGACTCAAATAACAGATCGGATGTTCTATCCCATTTTCTACTTGGACCAATACCATAGAAATGGTCGTATTAGCCATGGTGACATATAAGAAATAATCACTCTGATAATTGGGGGGGATACATTAATGACGCCTGGACAAGAGTATCCTTGACAACATCAAAAGAAGCTTGCGCAACTTGGTCCCAATGGAAGGGAATCCCCTTTTTCAAGAGCCAAGTAAATCCTTTAGCCTTTTCAGCATAGTTTGGTATGAACCTCCTTAGGAAGTTAGCCTTTACCTGAAGTTTTTGTAACTGAAGAAAATTTGATGGCTTGAGAAAATTAAAGAATGGCCTGGACCTTCAGTGGGTCTATTCGAATTCTTTCTTTCGAGACGATGAATCCTAGAAAATGACTAGAACCAACACAAAACACACATTTATGTGGATTGAGGCATATTTTTTAGTGTCGACAGCATAAAACGATAGCTCTCAAATGCATCGGGTGATCAGGATGAAGGCGTTGACGTACCAGATTGACATCAGGGTACATATTAATAGTGTGTTCAATGATACTAGTATCTATGCATGGAATTTCCTCGTAAGACAAAGCAAATACATCACAAAAATCATGAAAGAAAGAGAGATATGTTTTGAGTTCTGATGGAGAAAAAGACACGGCGACATGAATGTTTTCTACAATGCCAGGTTTGGTCAAAATATTGATAGAAATGGTTTCTTCAATATTTGACAAATTTTGCTCGGAATCGATTGCATTAATAGGAAAAGAATTTGAAAAGAATGTATTGATCTGTTATCACAAAATTGCACTTGATTGGCTGCTAATCAAAAAACTAATGTAACTGTTTCAAACCAACTTGTAACTGAAGCTTAGCCTCTTCTGTCTGAGAGGGCTCTCTCAAAGGGGTTAATGATATTTGATAATAATGAAACTAGATGGCTAACTCTACTTTGAAAATAACTTTATTGTGATGTGTGTAGGTTGAAAAGAGTACAAGTCTGCAATCATTAGGCTTATGGAGTCAACAAATTCAGTAGTTTAGTGGTAATTTCTCTTGAAATGGAATCTGACGCAGGTAAGAGTTTTTAGCAGAGGTAAATCACACATGAAACATGAAATAACACAACCTTTTCATCAATAAAGTAAGTCATAGCATACACCTATTAATTCTGAGTATTAAATATGAAAACCACTGCAAATGGTACACAGAAAATATAGATCAAATAAGCACTCAAAACTCCATGAGAATCTCAAGTTGGTCAAGAAAAATTCCTCTATATTACTGAAAACAGTCAAATTACATAAAGCTACAGTATTGCCAAAAAATCTCCAACCCTTTACCAATTCGAATATCTGCCCTTTAATAGACCTTGTTACATGAGAGATGATCTGCCTCTTGGCTAGATTCATCAAAATTTTCCTTATGACACCTTGCATATCAAGAAAACATGTATTTTAATGAGAAAATGACAGCTATTCTATTCAAAAATCCTTTTCCTAATAGGACTCAAACATCTAATTATTACATCAACTACCTTATCTCTTGAAACAGTTATACATCTAACAACCAATGATTCACATGTTTTAATGAGCTATTATGGAGCTCATCACTACTTGACATCATGATTACCCTCCTCCAAATCTGGAAACAAACCCTATTTTTCAAGAAAAACAGGTCCTTATCTTCAACGAATGGTTTGGTTGATGAGTTGTCTTCATCTCATGGTCTTCAAGTCTTGGATGACTGTTGGAAAAGTCCCTTGACCCTTTGAAATTATCCACATATCCAAAACTTCCCAAAACCCTACTAAGAAACCTTCAAAACAACACGCTACGAAAGTATGAGAGTTTCGTAGCGTACAAAAATGACCTTTGCCATTAGAATTTCTGCTTCTTTTCTCTTGAATGGTCTTCGTCATCTTCTGACACATCCTTCCTATCATTTCCTCCCCTTCAAAGTTACCAAAAGTGTTTTTTTAAGCAAAAATAAATCTACAGGTGGTTTCGTAGTGTTTTCCTAGCTTCAAGCCTAAGAAACGCCACAAAACTGTGGAAAACTGTGTAAATTCCAAATTTTTGCCTATCTTCAAAAATGTACCTTCCAACTGTAAAAAAATGTGTTTCCAACATGCCTTTGACCTTTCAAAACATAAACCAGCTAAAAATAGGAGTCTTGAGATGTTTCTTCTTCATTTATGATGAGTTGAGCTATTGGCTCCTCAACTATTGTCATTTTTACACCTTTCTTCTCCAGCTCCTTATGGATCAATTCTAGTTGTTCTTGGAGGTCTTTAAGCTGATCCTTTAGCTTTATGTTGGTAGATTTCAAGTGCATATTCATTCTCCTGACATGTTTCACCTCTTTCCTCAATGGCATAGTCCATTTGATTAATTGTTGTGTGTTGTCTAGGATCTTTGATACAATGTCAACCTGTTCTTCCCAAACCTCTTTCATCTTTTCAAAATGAACCTTTTGAACATTATGTTTCCTTGCCTCCTTCTTCATAACTACAATTTCATGATTAGCTAATTGTTAACACTGGAAAATCGTACAACAGAAAACGACATCAGTTAATGTCGAGCCTAAGGATTTATAGGATTGGGATACATTATGGAATAAAAAAGTATTTAAATTCTCTAAGGTTTTGAGAACATCAAATTTGAACTAGTCATAAATGCTCAAATGTGCGATTTTTCCTTCGAAAAGAGTGCCTTCTGCACGCACTGGAGCCTGATAAGCGCGCATTCCTGGAAGTGGAAAAAATTCTCTTTCTGGGACCACAAGCAAGCAAAGGATGGTTTATCCTTATGTGAAAGCCACCTAAGGACAGCACCAGCGCCCCCTTAGGCATTGTGTGAGCAAAAAAAAGCATATTTCAGAACACAATGGAATCATGCCCCTCCCTTGGGTCACCATCCATCATGTACTGAGGGAGGGAAGGAGGTTTGAAAGCTCACCTATATAAACCCACAAAGAGATGAACAATGTGTGATCACAAGGTTATGCTGGCCAAAGTTGCCCAAGCAACACTAGCAGTTTGTGTGACCCAAGGAGCTGAAGCAGGAGAGGACTTGATTGTTGGCCACCCAACAATCTTAGTCCATTGTAGCAGAGAGAGAGAGTTGGACTGCGTCATAAGGCAAAACTTGAAGGACAAACATCCTTGCATCGAGTCCTAGCGCCACTGCCTAGGCCCTTTGGCAAGTGGGTAAGATTTATTTTTATTCCAAGCATTCAATAAGAAGAGGCCATCGAGCCATTGTTTACCTTGTTACTGTTTGGAACTCTCTATGTAGCTTCTTTTCTATTTTTAGTTTTAGTTTTTTAACAAAGCATACTTTAGTGTATTACTTCATTTAAGTCTTATACTTTTGAGTTCTCCCCAGATACTGCCTGTTACATATAGTTTAGAGGGTAGACCACACTCTCTAAACTCGTGTGATTTCGTACACCCGTGTGTTGAATCCACCACAACACTAACCTTAATTGTTCTTCAAGGAGTTCAAACTCTCTTTTTTCAATGACTTTCTCCTTTCCTTTCTTTGGCTTGCTGACTGGATATTTTTTTGGAGGTGATGAAATATCAATAATGTCTTGTGGTGGCTGGACTGTGTCAATGAATAGATGAACCTCTTTACTACTCTCCAACATTTTTCTTGCATGTCTTGTCCTATGCTTCCTAGCCTGAAACATAAAACCTGCATCCTCACCTTCAAACTCTAGCTTCTTTGCAAATTTAGCTTTCTTGAGTTTTTGTCCACCTTCATCTATATCCTCAGCCTGGACTATAGGAGTCCCTTCAATATCAATGGCATGTAATATGTCTTCTAAATTTCCTTTAGCTACTGTTTGGCTCCTTGTTATCCTTTTTCCACTTTGTTTACTCACAGTTGGCTCTTGTTTTGCAGGTTTGTTGATTATTGACCTTTGTTTTGCAAGTGGAACAGTGGGTGTATCAAATCTCTGCAACTGCTCTGTTTCCATCATAACTGGTTTAGTTTTCTCTTCCCCTACTGGTTCACTTTTTTCTATCACTAAAGGTGATGGTATCCCTCTATGTTTAGGATTTTTCTTAGGGGTAATGGTATCGATTTCAAAACCACTAACAAACAGAAATGAAGACCAATCTCTACCTAGTCTTTGTAACTTATCTAAAACCAACAATTTTATTAAGCCATGATGAAAAAGTGATGTTTCACTTCCCTCATATTTTGCTTGGACCTTATCTGCCATTTTTGCTAAACTTCTGTGTAAATAGAAAGTCAAATCAAGAGATATTTTACCAACAAAGTGAAGGAGAAGCTTGAAGTGGTAAGAATAGACTTTATGATATCTTCCTTCACATGTGAAATATTTCTGGATAATGAGCAGTGGCTTTGAGAAATTTTCCTTCATGCAGCTCCTTGGAATGGAATTTGTAAGGTCAACTTCACTACTTTCTGGCTTGATAAACTCTTTTCACTCCTCCATATTGAATTTGAACCCTTTGAACCAGTTTTCTTATCCTCTTGGAATCCATGTTGCTGCTGCAATGATCTCTAGTGTAATAGTGATATTTAGCATCCCCACTTTAGTTGTTGTTCCATTGAAGTTTAGGGTAAATTCTTTGGAGACCTATACATGGCAGCCTTGTAGTCTTTCACAAAGCTGTAAACATCTCGTCCTTCTGAAAAATTCTACAGCTGTTGGGTCTTCATTTATCAGGTTCATATCTGATGGCTCGTATCTAAGATAATGGCCACCTTTATTTGTCTTCCTTTTGGCAGCCATGGTTCTTTGAAGTCTTCTCTGCCTCGCTTGATAATGTATTCTCTGCCTCGCCTGATAACAATATCTGCAAACCTTTGAAAATACCAGCCACAGCTTTGGCTCAATGAAATAAGTCTCCAGAGCTCAATAACACGCAAATAAGGAATAGAGAATGACAAATGACTCAATTTGGAAATATTTTTAAGTTCGATGACCACTAATAAAATAATGATGACTCATACATGCTTAAAATGGTGATGATGACTTCATCCCTGACTGTGTACCTTGATCATTACCCTAACTGACTCGAATGGCATCTAAATTATCCTTTTCAAATCATTTTCTGACACTCAACAACTAATTTGACATGACAGACATGAAACCTTACTTTCATAGCATTCCTAGTGTATTTCTGGGCATTTTCGCTACGAAATTATTAGTAGTTTCGTAGCAAAAAGTGCAATTTATTTGTGTATTTCACTACGAAAGTGTGGTTTCTTGGCTAAAACGACCCTTTCGGTGCTAAAACCTTGGAAAATTAAAAATGTCAAAAAAATTTGATTGATGTGACATGAGAGTATTTGAATGAGGATGGGTTTAGACTTTAGGGTAAGCTAAATAAGAAAAATTAAAATTTTCCTTGACCAAATAATGAAAAATCAATCCTATAACCCTACCTTTGACACATGAATCTCTAGGACTTTGTCAAATGAAGCTTCATTTTTTCTGAGTGATAACATGATCGATGGGTGATATAGTTCACTAAGATTATCTTCTTCATAATCTGGAAGATGGGAACGATGATGATGATCTTCCCATGGTTCTCCTTCTGACATCATGGTTTCCAGAATATTCTCATCTGTCAAGAAATTTGAGGAAAAATGATCATATGGAGTACCAAAATCTAATGAGCGATCAACCCAAATGACCAGCGACGATGATTTCATATTTGCCACCCAAGCCATATAGATTGATTGCTATGCCTACTCAATAAGGCTGGGTGGCAGAAACTCATCCAAAGTAACAACTTCAGAATCACTCATACTCTTCCTTAAGCCAGATGGAGTGGAAGAGATCATGTAGCAGGTCTCTATACTTGCAATTTCTGCCAACGTCGCAGATGGCGATAATGCAAAGTGTTAGTATGAATCTTAATTGAAAGTGTACGAAAAAAATACCACTTTAGTTGTGCATAACAAACAGCCCTAACGGCAAATATGGCTACCAATATCCTTAGATCTGCAATTAGGTGATCAAGATAAATGCTACAAAAATCTAGATCTATGCATCAAAATACATTAAGAAGTAAATAAAAATGAGATTTACTCCATGCATCCAATAGACAAGACAAGAATATGTTGAATAAATTTTGTATTAAGGGCACCTAGGAGGAAAACATAGAAGGATGTTACTAGTTCTCCTCAATGGGATGGGTTCTTGTAAGTCCTCAGCACTTCAGATCTCAAATACCTCTCTCTCGATGGTGTAGAAAACCCAGACAAAAAGTGGAACTCAAAGGGAGTTCACAAGAAAATAGTGGCAAAATATGACAATGATGGTGGATCAAAGTCAGACCAAAAGTATAGATCCAGAGTGATCTTTAGGCAACAAAAGGTAGTGAATGAATGGAAAAACCCTTCTATTTATATCAAAATATTGAGTTAGTCTAGATATTGGTGCATAATTAAAATATTACTAACCAAATCAAGATCCAACTTTTATGGAATATTTTATTATATTTGTTGGAGGGAAAAATAATTTGACTTGGGTCAAATCCCTTTATTTGTAAATAATAAATAAATAAATGATTTATTTATTATTTTAAGGATGTGGTTGAGTAACAATCAAATAAATAATGATTTATTTAATTATTTATGATTGAATTAGTCATATTTGACAAGGAATATTATTTAAATAAGGTTTAAATAATTATTCCTAGAAAATAATAAGATAAATAATGATTTATCTAATTAATTTCCCTTTTTTGGGTTAAATATAACCAGGAATATTAATTAAACTATTGTTTAACTAATTATTCCTTGAGGAAAATCAAACAAATGTAGATTTATTTAATATTTCCTCATGGGGTTTCCTGTTTAGACCATAAAAAACTTAATAAAGGTGGTTTACTAAGTTATTTTTCATAGTGAAAGCAATTTTACTTAGGGTAAAATTGGTCTTACATGGTGTAATTAGTTCCATCTAATAATAATAAGTTATATAACCAAAAAAATGGTGTAACAGATTTCCCCCTAACGTGCGAGCATTAGGAGCTAATCGTATGACTAAAGTACGTTGTAAGAACTTAATCACTAGACACTGAAGGGGAAGTTAGAGAGAGAGAAATATAAGGTAGACCAAAGCACTAAGAGGACTAGACCCTAAGGAGGCGAGAATTATAGGTGCGACAAGTCTCTTTTATGAGTGAGTACCTGTGCTATAGGTGGCGGGGGAGGCATACCTATGCCCACCGAGACAAAGTACAAAGAATAATGCATCCAGTAAACAAGGGACTGAACAATATAGTACATGTTGGCATAAACATGAGCCAGATAAAAAACATGATAATGAATCCCACATACATACTGTGCTTGGGATAACAGGCAGGACTTGTACAATAATATATGAGTACATGAGATACAAATACAACCCAGATGCCCCTGTAAATAGGAAACAGAGCTAAAAATTTGACTGATACATGCAATCAAAAAGGTGTTGCAAGCGGCTAAGGCCGACATCATCAAATCTATGGAGCTGCATCGAAGGTTGAAATGAAGAGGTCATCTGGGCATGTGGGGGGCTACCTGTAGGGCCACCCCCTCATGAGGGTTGAGACATCTCACACACACTCGGGAATCACTGATATCAGCTGTTTCATCACTGAACCATCAAGTATACGAATCTTGATCATGTTGTAAGGAGCTGGAGCTGAGAAACAATCAATTCAAAGGGCAATAAGGAGTCCCTTTGCCTGATCCGAGGCACCGAACAAGAGTGGAAGTTGGAACCAAGGTACACTGCCCTCTAGACCTGTCTTCTGGAATAAATGATCTGATGTCGACAAAGGAGGTCCACCATAGGTGAGGCAATAAGGGTCCTCAACTAAGGCACGAGAGAAAATAGTAGAGCGACTGACAGACGAACACCAGGGGTGATGATGAAATGGGGGGTACTGAGTAGCGGACAGACGACTTCCCTTGTTAGAGAATAAAGGGCATGGATGACCTTGCAGCAATTGACACAATATCATGAGGGATAGGGGATAGTGGGACTGGAGGCCGTAATGTGCGACACAAGAGAGGGACCAAGCAATGAAGGATGGAGGACTATAACGGGAAAAAGGGACTCGGGATAGACTACATGAATGCGATGATGACTCAACTCAGATGCTCTAAATAAGGGTGACTCAATGGTGCTACCACATAGTAAAGGTCCAATGGGGACCATATAAACATGAGTACAAGATGGTAACTCACGATGAAGATCAACACGAGTGTGGACAAGTATGGAGGAAAAGTGGTGCCCCAAGTACAAGTGTTGCAAGTGAAGAAATTCAATTTTTAGGAGTGGTGAAGTGATGCTTCTTGGACAAAATGTTTCCTAGTGAAGTGTCAAATCACAAAGATTTATGAGATGGGTACCTAAAAGAAATAAAACATGCATTTCGGGAGGGAAATGCTAAGGGTAATATTTCTTAAGGTAGAGTGCATTGCGAGGATTAGGAAAGGGTTGTCCTTCAAAATCCTCTAAGAGGTATGCCCCCTTTCCTAAATCCTTACTAATGATATAAGGGCCTAGCCATAATGATTCAAACTTCCCATGATAAAGGACATTATGGGCTTGGTCATACACTAGAACAAGATCACCTTCGTGGAAAGTACGAGGGTGGACTTTTCGGTCATATTGAGCTTTGGTGCATTTCTTAGCTGCTTCGAGGGTTTTCAATGCAACACTATGGTCTTCGGAAGCGTGCTCAAGCATGATAAGTATTTTTTCTAAAGGTTGAGTGTCAGGAAGAATTTTGACAGCTAGATGAAGGGAAGGGATTTCACACTCGATCAGTAAAACTGCCTCCTTTCTGAAAACAAGGTGCAAAGGAGTAAACCCGATGGTAGTTTTAAAAGAAGTTCTATAGGCCCACAAAACAGGGAAGAGCATAAGGTGCCAGTTGGTTTTGTGCTTATCCATCGTCCGTTGAAGCATGGATTTAAGGATTTTATTGACTGCTTCAACTTGGCCATTACCTTGGGGGTAATAGGAGGAGGAATATTGGTGCTCAAAACCCAACAGTGAGGATAGCTCATGCCATATCTCATCTTCAAAATGCCGACCATGGTTAGAGACCAATTGTTTCAGAACTCTGAATCGAGCGATAACATGTTTAAAGAAAAAGAGGGATGTGGTAGCTGCCGTGTTGTTAAACATTGGCATGGCCTCGGCCCATTTTTGGAAATAGTCAACCACCATGATGATATACTTGTGGTTACCAGTAGATGAAGGTCGAAACTCCATAAATTCGATGGCCCACTTACAAAAGGGAACAACTGAGACGACTAGATGGAGGGGAGCTGGAGGATCTCGTGCCTTAGGGGTGAAATGTTGGCAATTGGAACAATGTTTGACTGCTTCAATGCAATCACCGAAGAGAGAAGGCAAAAAATACCTAACGCACATGATTTTCTGGGCAGTGGCTAAACCGGAGAGGTGGCCACCACAAGTGCTGCTATGGTATGCATTGAGGACTTGCTCAGCTTCAGCGTGTGTGAGACAATGATGAAGGACATAATCTACACCGTGATGATAGAGGTCGTCACCGATAAGAAGATAGCGGGGGCCTGGTGTCAGATACGTCGTCGAGCACCACGATCAAGATGGAGGGTGAAATTTTGGGTTCGCGAGTAAGTGAGGATGTCACCATACCAAGGATCATCTGTGGTGATGGCGAACAAGTGTTCATTAGGAAAATCATCATTAACTGGGGGATCCTGCGTACCGGTAGGTAATTCGGAAATGAGTTCAACAAGGGCTAAACCTTTCTTAATTTTGGGTGTGACAAATTCAAGATCGAATTCTTGGAGGATAACGATCCAAAAGGTGTACTGCCCATTAATGATTTGGCGACTCAATGGGAAGGCCATAGGATTGGAATTAGTCACGACCTTGGTGGAATGCATGAGGATGTAATGACGAAGTTTTTGGACCGATAACACGACAGCGAGTGCTAATTTCTCTTCATGTGAGTAGGATACAGGAGGACCTACAAGGTTCTAGTTGACATAATAGATAACATGCTCGGTTATGTTGTCATCTTC
Source organism: Pinus albicaulis (assembly GCA_034641835.2). Lineage (NCBI taxonomy): Eukaryota > Viridiplantae > Streptophyta > Pinopsida > Pinales > Pinaceae > Pinus > Pinus albicaulis. The sequence continues at coordinate 1,933,247,736 of CM076578.1, forward strand.
CTGACTAAGCACTCCAGCAACTGAATAGGTGAAAGCAGAGATGTACAGGATAAAGTCCCTATCAAAGTCAGGAGGACGGATCAAGGGTGTAGATGTGAGAGCATGTTTCAGGGCATCGAAAGACTCTTGAGCATAGGCATCCCACACAAATGGAATGTTAGATCAGAGGAGTCTAAGGAACCCATGTGCGGTGGTGGCATAGTTAAGGACGAACCGGCAAAGGAAATTAGCTTTGCCTTGGAGGATTTGTAACTGGCGTAAGGTACGAGGGATAGGAAGCTCAAGGATGGCTTGAACTTTCAATGGGTCAAGTGTTATACCATCTTTAGACATAATGAAGCCTAGAAGATGACCAGCAGGAACACAAAAGACACACTTCAGCGGGTTGAGACGGATATTATAATTGCGACATCAGAGAAAGATGGTATGCAAATCGTGGAGATGTTGCGCCCGATGTTTAGAACGTGTAGTGAGGTCGTCTAAATAAGAAAGAATAATATGGGCTAGGTCATGGAAACAATATGACATAGCCCGCTGAAAATTGGCTCCGACGTTTTTAAGCCGAACGACGTGACCCGATAGGCGAAGGTTCCCCACAGACTAATAAACGTAGTATTAAGCTGATCAGCACGACCGATAACGATTTGGTTGTACTCGAAGAAACCATCCATGAAGGATAGAATCTCATGCCCCACACACTCATCAATGTTTTGGTCAATGAATGGTGTGGGGAAGTTGTCTTTGGGACAAGCTTTGTTCAGGTCGCAAAAGTCGGTGCAGACACGGATGGTGCCTTGTTTCTTGAGAACGGGAACTGGGTTGGACACCCAAGTGGTGTATTCGATAGGATAGATAAAACCAGCCAAATTGAGCTTATCGATTTCAGCTTTTACAGCCTCTCGTCTAGAAGGATTAATGGGTCTCAACTTTTGACGGACAGGATTGGCATCAGGCCATGTATCGATATGGTGTTCGACAATGGCGAGATCAAGTCCGGGAATTTCTGAATAGGACTAGGAAAAAATATCACGGAATTCCTTGAATAGATTGATGTAAGCCTCAATTTCTTCCGAGGTGCATTGGGCACCCAAGGTGATATTTTCTTCTACCCCTGGTTTGTCAGAAATGTCAATTTTAATGGTAGGAGAGATATTGGCCATATTTCCTTCTTCAAAAGAATTTGGTGTAGGGGTAATATTTCTAAACCAATCGACTTCATCAGGAATGAAGTCTTTAGTTTCCACAGCATATTGGTCATGGGACTGTTGCGGGAGAAAGTACGCACGGTGGTGCATATCATCCCATGGAAATTCAGGGCCGGTCATCGCTTCCATAATTTCTTCATCAGAATGAGAGATGGGGTGACTAGAGGAAGGGAGACCACCTAACGCGATAGAGCTACCTGACTCATCATCATGTGAATAAAGGCTCACATGCACAACATCATGGGGGATGACTGAAGAGTAAGCAGATAAAGGATCTACCAATGTTGAGCCTAGGGTGATCGCTGAAGGGAGGTCAGGCGAAACATCAAGGGAAGTCTCCATGGGGGCTTCCGCTGAGGGTCTCATGGATGATGATAGGTAGTAAATGGTGGTCGAAGGCTCTGTCATTTCGACATTGGGAGGGGGAATTTCAATGGGAGAAGGCAGATCCTCTGGTTCTACTGAGGCAGAACTCGCAAACAAGGGGGAGGTGAGCTTGTTATGCTTGGCCTAAAATTGGAGGAATGCTCCCAAAAAGGAACGATACTCTTCAAGGCAGGGACAAAGGTGAGTGTAATGGCCATGGAAATCACACAAAGCACAAGGGTGATTTGTGCGCAAGGATTTGAGTTTCGGGACTAAATCGGGTATAGTGAGATAGACCTCAGGGATATCAGACTCCGGAAACATCTCATTGACCATGGGCTTGATCTGAGGCAACTCTGGACAAGTATGGGTGGCATGAATGACAACATCACACAAAGCACACTGGATAGTATGCTTTGGCAGCCGAGGAGGGGCAGGTTTTGTCGGGGTATTCTTGTCTTTGGTTGCCTTCTTGCTGGCTTTGCCCCCATTACCCAAAGCTATCGCAATAGAAGGAGGTTCCTGTTGAGGTGGTTGAGGCACTGTAGTAGCGGGAGGAGTCATAGGGACCAATTAAACCGAGGTAAAAGAAAGATAAGGTTTGGGTTGACCAGGTGGGGTAGCAGCTGGGGGATCGAGGTACCAGACGAGAATCCCCAGGTTCAGTTTGGGAAGAGAGAGGGTAGCCATAACAGGTACCGTGTACTCTCAACGAGGGGGAGCTAAGAATGGTATCTGACCAGAGGTGTAATGGCTAGGCGGGACGGCTCCAATATGGTTAAGGCCTGGAGGAACCGTTCCAGGAGGATAAAGAGGCTCATGAATACCAGCTGAAGGTGAAGGGCTGGGAGGAGGAGGTCCAAAAGGCTGAATCAAAGGGCTAGGAGTAGGTTGCGGAGGGCGAGGAGGATGCTGACTAACCGAAGCGGGCCTCTTGATAACAACCCGAGACGATTGCATCATGCGAACATTCGATGGGCTAGGATTAGAGACAAGAGGAGGAAAACCAGGGAATGTACTGAGAAAAGAGGAGTCTTTGTAGATTCTGGGTGAGACACCTGTTAAAGGATCGATGATTTGCTTAATGGCCATCGAAGAGATGATGGACTCAGGGGAGGTCCAAGACTTCAGTTCGTAATATGTCAACTGGTCAATGGTGACTATCTTTCCGTTATGAGGGAAGGACATCTTGCGGTGGACCGTAGATGGGACAACAGACATTGCATAGGTGTAGCTATGACCCAATAGAATGTTGTAATCTAAGGGGGCATCAATGACTTCTACGTCAACGCAAACAGTCTTACCTGCAAGAGTGATAGGACAATTATGGAATAGGCCAATGGGCTAGGAGGCGTGGCCATCCCACGCTCGGAGAGTGATCATGGAAGGAGCCAACTCAAGTGATTCGAGTTGCTTCCAAACAGAAGCGGACATCACACTGGTGGATGCCCCCTCATCAATGATACACCGGGAAACATTGGCGTTCCAGATTTTGACTAGGATTTGGAAGGCGACGGAAGCAGGAAGAGGAGGATGTTCTGATCGGTCAGCATCGAAGACGATCAAGCGATCACTAGCAGGATCTACAACGCCCATGGCAGATAGTATAGCTTTTCGTTGTGAAGAGCACGACTGGAGGAGTTCCAGCGTTGAAATGGTAGCAGGAGATTGCGCCAAATCATCTACTATACTATACGAATGGGCAGCTTTGCCAAAAGCAGCATTTCAGTGTAGTGATCCCTTAGGGATCTTGGTATGAACCTTTGCCTTAGTCTGAGGGATCTGCAAAGGACCATTAGGTGTCGAAAGAGTGTTAAGTCCCTATATTAATAGTGTAGTCCCTTATTATGTTAGTGTAGCCCCTCTTATTTTTATTTTTGTACCCCTGTAACCCCCATATTGTTATTATTGTGCCCTTACATTATTATTGTTAGGTCGACTAGGATTACATTGTGGCCCCACTAGGATTATGTTGTGGCCCCATGGACTCCCATATATAGAAAGGAGGATTTGTCATTTGTATCATCCAAGAATTTTTCATCCATGTAATGTATTGGAGGTTTCCCCCTCGAAGTGGCTTATTTCTAAGGCGTTGATATCTCTTTTCTTCTATTTTTGGAGCTGGTTTCACAACATTTGGTATCAGAGCTTTTAGATCATTCTTCATGTTTTCCATTTTTTCATCAATCTTAGCTTCCATGTCATCCATTGTCGAACACCATATCGATACATGGCCCAATGCCAATCCTGTCTGTCAAAAGTTGAGACCCATTAATCCTTCGAAACGAGAGGCTGTAAAAGCTGAAATCGATAAGCTCCAAACAGGTTTCACTGGAATTACATGGACTGCATTTTCCTGTCTATCAATTTCAAAGCCAAAGGAGCAAATAGTGACACGTGGCAAGTCGTACAAGTTCACTCTACTGAACCGGTCCATAATTAGTTCATTGTGGGAGATTGGACATAACTTTGTCTTGAAGAATCCAAATCAGGTCAGACCTGTGGCATTCGAAAGAAGATTTAGGGGGGGCTACCTCAGGGCCAAATTTCAGATATTGAAGATCCGAAATCATAGAGATATTTCAGTTTCAATATCAAGCTCCTCAAAAGCAAGAAAAAGGTTTGTATTTGGTTTTTAAAATTGCATAACATTTGTTTGAAAAAGCAGTTTGAAGTGATTCCAAGAGCATATTTTAGAATTTTTATCAGTATTGGGTTCTATAATGATTCAAAAAAATTGTTCCATACCCATTAAGACCTCAAAAATCTATATTATGACGCATAAAGAGGAAGAATTGCAGTATGAGATATCAAAATTAAGGTACCAAGTGCAACAAATTTTGATCTTACGAAGAGTAACCGAAGATGACATAGATGGTTTAAAAGTAGAAATGGAGGCTGAGTTGGATGGTTTGAAGGATCAAATAATAGCTAATATGGATGATAAATTAGTGGAAGATCACATCGTCATCAACAACAAGTTCTCCAACTCTCAAAGGAGAACCTAACTTTGGTGTAGAATCTAATGAAACAACAGGAAGATCAACATCACATTGAAAGAAGTTATGAAGTAGTCACATAAGCAAGAACTCGAAAAGTATGATCAATTTCAGAGTATCTCAGCAAGTGGAAGAACCTTCCTGTAGAATATTCAACATGGGAGGATGAGAATTTTATACAGAAGCATCAAGAAATAATCAAGCGTTGGGGACAACACTTGTTTGAAGGAGAGGGGCATGTTAAGTCCCTATATTAATAGTGTAGTCCCTTATTATGTTCGTGTAGCCCCTCTTATTGTTATTTGTGTACCCTTGTAACCCCCATATTGTTATTATTATGCCCTTACATTATTATTGTTAGGTCGGTTAGGATTACATTATGGCCCCACTAGGATTACATTGTGGCCCCATGGACTCCTATATATAGAAAGGAGGTTTTTTCATTTGTATCATCCAAGAATTGTTTATTCATGTAATTTATTGGAGGTTGCCCCCTCGAATTGGCTTATTTCTAAGGCGTTGATATCTCTTTTCTTCTACTTTTGGAGCTAGTTTCACAACAAAGAGGCTCTGTAGGACCTGAAGAAGCTGGCTCGGGGACAGACGTAGCGGGAGGCTTGTTGTATTGACGGGACCGAGTCTGAAGGTTGAGGTCAACGATAATAGGTTGGTCAGAGTTCATCATGAGGATCTATTAATTAGAGGTACCAGGTGGAGGAGGTTGAGTGGCCGCCTAACCTTTAGGTGGTTAGGTAGCCATAAATCCTTGTTGAGGGAAAGGATTAGTAAACATAGATGGTTGACTAGGCGCAGTACTGGGAGGGACGAAAGGGAAGGCTTGCTATCCTTGCAATACTGCTTGAGATTCCCACATCTACTTCATCTATGGTAAAAGAGGACAATCGTGGGTGTAATGACTATAAACACCACAACAAGAACAAGGCTTATTCATGCAAACATGCCTATCCTACTTGGGCTGAGTGCCCTGTTGCTGGTTAGCAGTGTTAGGAGAATTATTTTGTATATTAGGTCTAGGATTACCGAGAGAAAATTTATTTTGAGTGCCTTTCCTCTTGTTTTTGGAAGGAGGAGGATTAGTCGCGCCCTATTGTGCATACACCTGCCCCTGAGGCGATGGTGGCTGTTGTTGCGGGGGTTGAGAAAGCAAGGGAGGCGGAGGTGCTAATGCTAGAGGAGTTGGAGCACCTGGCTTCGAATACGGATAATAATGAGGTTGGGTAACAGTGTGGTAAAAAAGAGGTTTGGAAAAAGGAGGAGGCATGTTTTATCCTAGATACATGCTACCGGGAGGGGGAAAGGTGCTGGAGGTGCTGGCCCCTCCTTGAGGAAAACCATAGCCCATAGGAGGTTGAGCGTATGGATGAGAGAGAGCTCCAACAATATCGTCGGCAGCATGAGATGCCCCTGGTGCATTGGCACCACCGGGTTTGGGAATATCAGGTAGAACAGTATAAACATAACCCAACTAAACGTAGATCAGGTCATATTTTAAGGCAATCTGGAGAGCACCTTCTTTGGTTTGAGGGAAATGTGATGCGACATCCTTGTCGATAGTAGGCAAGAGAGATCTAAGGAACCAGACCATGTAGACACAGTCTTCGAAGGTAGGGGCCTGACATAGGCTCTTTCTTCTCCGCCATTCCTGGACATGATCGGATAAGCGGGTCACAGACGATTGATGGAAAGAAGTCAAAAGTTCGATACCAGTGTCATAATGGAGGGGAAGCTAGAAGTAAGACAGAAAAGCCCAGACAAGAGTCACAAAGGTGGTATGAGAGGATGGGGCATAATCAACAAACCACTTAGAAGCTTCACCAGTAAGCGTACGTTGGAACAACCGAAGATGGACAGAGTCATCGGTAATGGAGTTAGACGAACACCGCATGTGGAAACATCGAACATGATTGGTAGGATCTTCACCAGCAAGACCTTCAAACTTGGGGATTTCGAAAGGGAGCTTGGTTGGCATTGCAGGCCAACCAACGTTATGGTGTATAGGGTTATTTATCAACTGGTCAAAATCAGGAATACTGAGGCCTCCCATATAGGGGAGCAAGGGAGCAGTCGGGGTAGTTTTAGTTGCGGTCCCACTAGTAGTATTCCCAGTGTTAGGGCCGGGGTTACCACCAGTGTTAGGTCCTGAACTAGACATGGTGAAGGTGACAGGAGGAGAACTAGGGGTGGAATCAGAAGGAGAACCCAATGAACCAGAAGAAGAGTCAGTGTGCAGACTCGATGGAGGACTAACTCGAATCCTACGCGGAGGAGTAAGTCTTCCTACCGAAAACTGAGGATGAAGGCCCAGAAGTCTTCGGGATAAACGCCTTGGTGGCACAATGATGACGACACATACATGGCACAAAGGGAAGAGAGACCGACAAGGGCAAGGAGGTGCAGGATCAACTGATTACAATGTCGAGACAAGGGCAAAAAGGTGCAGGATCAATTGATTTAAATGTTTTAGATTCTTTTCTTGGCAGTGTTAACCAAGCTCTTTTTCGCTTAGGGTGTGTGTGTAAAGTGTGTAAATTTTAATTTTTAAACCCAGACATTTGTAGAGAAAAAAAAAAGTGTGTTGTATAACTATAAATAAACCTGCAGATAATAGTATATGAAACTAAAATAACAGAAAATAAATAGCTAATAATGCAATAATCTAAACCCAAGGAGGCAGGCCTCTCCATAACTAGTCTGTAGGTGAGCAAAAATCTAGTCAAAACACACTAAAATAGCCAATAGATCTAAGGTTGGGAGGGATTGGGATCTAAAGGTCAGATCTGTTGGAAAGTGGTGCAAAAAAACAGCAAAAAATCAGAGGATATATCGTTGTAAATGAGGTGGCGAAAGGCTATATCCTGGAGGGAAGCGGAGGGGAACCTAGAGGAAAACCCAAACAAAACTAAAGGAGGAGATTTGGATGGATGAATAGCCATTCTGAAGTAGATCTGAAGGTAAGGTATCAAATCTGAAAAAGGTTGAGGCACACTGAAATTTCAGACAACCTGCAGCAGCTAAAACTTTTCCACCAAAGGTGGAGGGTACTGAAGCCCTAGGGGGCTAGGTTCTCACGTAGTTGAGTAAAACAGAACAAGTACAGGTCCAAAACAGGAAAAGACAGAGGTCAGACAACCCTGAATAGAGGCTCAGACAAACCTAGAAAACTTTCTGAAAAACTCCCGCAAAAAAGTGAGGTCGCAGTTTCTGACCTATTTCTTGCTGAGGTCGCAAATTTTGGGCACATTTTCGTGTCCTGAAGCTCCAGGTTGCAGGTTTAGGGCCAAAAAGTGCGACCTGTACTTTCAGCGCTCTCGGAAATAGTTTTCAGCAGAATGTGTCGTCTCAGCTGCGGCTGATGTCTGTCACCTGCGCAATAGGTCCGAAAACACATGGAAGTTATAATTTTTAATGTTTTAGGGTTTTATAGGTTAAAAAAAACATCAAGAAAATAAAAACAAGATATTGAAGAGAAATCCTAGGGTTTGAAGCAGCTGGATATGCAGGGATCTGAAAAATGACAGCGGTCGTAATCGTAAACCCGTGTGGAGTCGCCAGTTGTTAGTATGAATATTAATTGCAAGTGTACGAAAAAAGACCACTTTAGCTGTGCATAAAAAACAACCCTAACAACAAATATGGTTGCCAATATCCTTAGATCTGCAATTAGGTGATCAAGATAAATGCTGCAAAAATCTAGATATATGCATCAAAAGACATTAAGCAGTAAATAAAAACTAGATTTACGCCATTCATCCAATAGACAAGACAAGAATATGTTGAATAAATTTTGTATTAAGGGCAACTGGGATGGGTTCTCCTCAATGGGATGGGTTCTTGTAAGTCCTCAGCACTTCATATCTAAAATCCCTCTCTCTTGATGGTGTAGAAAACCCAGACAAAAAGTGGAACTCGAAGGAAGTTCACAAGAAAATAGTGGCAAAATATGACAATGATGGTGGATCAAAGTCAGACCAAAAGTATAGATCCAGAGTGATCTTTAGGAAACAAAAGTAGTGAATGAATGGAAAAACCCTTCTATTTATAACAAAATATTGAGTTAGTCTAGATATTGGTGCATAATTAAAATATTACTAACCAAATCAAGATCCAACTTTTATGGAATATTGTATTATATTTGTTGGAGGGGAAAAAAAATTGACTTGGGTCAAATCCGTTTATTTGTAAATAATAAATAAATAAATAATTTATTTATTATTTTAAGGATGCGGTTGAGTAATAATAATAAAAATAATGATTTATTTAATTATTTATGAGTGATTTAGTCATATTTAACAAGGAATATTATTTAAATAAGGTTTAAATAATTATTCCTAGAAAATAATAAGATAAATAATGATTTATCTAATTAATTTCCCTATTTTGGGTTAAATATAACCAGGAATATTAATTAAACTACTGTTTAACTAATTATTCCTTGAGGAAAATCAAGCAAATGTATATCTATTTAATATTTCCTCATGGGGTTTCCTGTTTAGACCATAAACAACTTAATAAAGGTGGTTTACTAAGTTATTTTTCATAGTGAAAGCAATTTTACTTAGGGTAAAATTGATCTTACATGGTGTACTTAGGTCCATCTAATAATAATAGGTTAGATGACCAAAAAATGGTGTAACAAAAATGTTCCCATGAGAGTGGAATCCTTTAAGGGTCCTACACCAATGTTCTAAAGTGCGAGTTGGGGTGCGTGAACTAATAGAACACTTCCAGTTACCTGGGAACTGAAGGCAAAGAAGGATAGTTGATGGATGACTGTGATAACATATTTATGTGGAAAGGCGATCATTCTAAATTATGTACAGACAATCGCAGTCATAGCATATATGCATGGCCTTCCAAGTAAAATATTATAGTCAAGCGGTCCGTCAACGACCTCAACTTCAACATTCAATGTTTTTCCCCCTAGTTCAACATGCAGGTTATTGATAATACCGCAAGGCTTATATGTACGTCTGTCAAAAGCTTTCAATGTCGTTGGAAATTGAGATAGGCACGGTGACCCAAGTGATTTCCAACAATTTAGAGACATAATGCACGTAGATTATCCCTCATCAATAATAGTATGATGAAAAAGGTGATTGAGAACATTTACTTGGATGGATAATGCCAATTCTGTTGGTAATTGTGGCACATAGCTCGTATGATTAAAGACTACGAGATTAGAATGAGTCGGATCAATTCCAGCAATTGTCAACAAAAAAGCTTGTTTCTGGGAGGGACAATTTTGTAGTACCTCAAGCATTGACACAACTGAAGGGGATTGAGCCAAATCTCCAACTATATTATAATTTTTAGCAGCTCTGGCTCGAGGATTAAATGTTGATTTATGAACGACTCGTTGTGGTGGCTTGATTATCAATTTAGGAATATCAGGTGGCGGTATTGATTCTGTAGATAAATTCGTGGTCAAGGTAGTAGGTTGATCAGTAGCCTGACTACCATAATATTTATTACCCATTGACACCAAAACACCAGTCGATGGCTTCATGACAAGCAACATAAGCACTTATGAACTAGAAGCTGGATCCGTAGCAACCAAATTTGTGTCCGTATTCAGAAATGGATCTGTTAACACAGCCGACGCATGTGAGGTCTTAACCATTTTTGAGACTTTGGCGTGGTGAGGAAAGTCCCGAACAAAATGCTCCTCATTACATATTATGCAAGGGTAACGAGGTTTCTGATTTCCAGATGATTGATTAGATGGTCTTTTCTGCGGGGTAGAAGTTTGTTTTTTCTTTGATTTCCCTTTTTTCTTACTTCCGGGTTGCTTGTCACTTTTTCCCTTGTTAGATGACACGGCATGGATTTCATAAGAAGGCATAGGATCAGATGTAGTAGAGAGATGTGTGCTTGCAGTACCGCTCATACCGTCTCCGGCATGAGAGTCCTTTGATGGAGGAGGAACAGTAAAATTAGATCTCGATGCGTTGGGAATTTTCTCGTAGAGCATGCTAGACTGAGTATAAATCAAGTCTAAATATTGAGCACGGGCATTGACCTGCTCTTCAATGACGATGCCACCCTTAGCCACATCCTCAGTTATAGATGGTAACAGGGAATTAATGAACCACTCAACAAGAATTTGACCAGGAACAAATATCTTAACCATTCTACAACGACGATGCCACTCATGAATATGATCAGAAATGTGAGTAGCATTAGTCTATTTAAAATTAGTCAAGAGTTCCGTTCTAGTTTCATATCATATGGGTAACTGGAAGTGGGTCAAAAAAACAATGGCTAGGGCAGTGAAATTATCAAAAGAAGCTCTTGATAACTCAATGTACCATTTTTCGGCCGAACCAGTGAGCGTACGCTGGAAAAGACGTAGTCGAACAGAGTCATCATTTAAGGAGTTAGATGAACAACACAGATGATAAGTCATAACATAAGTCGATAATCTTCCCCAGGGTTTCCATTTAACTTAGGAATATCCGAGGATAATTTATGAGATATCACCAGCCACCAAGGAGCATACTTGATTGAGTCATTGGTGAGCCGGTTTAAATCTAATAACTCTAAAGTTGAAACAAAGGGCAACCGTCGATTGAGGTCAGGTTGAGCATAGCTAGCCCATGATGGAATTTCTTGGGAAACAGGCCTTTGAGCACCAACATAAAGTGTCTTTTGCTAGTAACCTAGATAGGGGTTTTTTTGATAAGAAAACGCTTGACGATTCTGCTAACCAAAGCCTGGCTACGTTACTTGTTGAAATGAAGGTTGTGGCATTTGCACCTATGGATGCCAAGGGGTCTGTCCACCAATTTTATAACCCAAATTAGGATAGCTTGTATTTGGTTAAGGATAGGTATAACCTGGTTGTGGCTGTGACATCCCATAATATGGTAATCCATCTTGTGAATAAATGATTCCGAATACAAGTGGTTGTTGTAAACAAGCCAAAGGAGTTGGAGTCTGAGGGCCCAATACTTGAGGGTATTGAGTTGAAGGTCCCGCCTGAGATGTTTGAGGTACAACAATTTGAGTCTATAATAGGGGTAAATATTTATTAACAATTGGAATTGATGTGGGTGCAACAGGTTGAACCGGTTGATACGAGTGTACAACCATTTGTGGTTGGATAGGCAAAGTGGAACATTCATTCCGAAATTAGGATGACCAAATAACGATGGAGTACTATCGAAGTGGGTGATCATAGGTTGCCCCCCAGCATTAGGAGTATAATAAGATGGAAAATATCATTCTCCAAATGCGGAGAGTCCAGTTGAAATTGTACTGGATGGGATATACCCAGATGGACCAGCTTGATATTGCCCTGATGATGTGTATAAAGGATCAAGTCGTTCAGTACTCACTATAGATTTACCAGTTAGAATGTCCATGGGTTTGAGGATGCACCAGAGAAGGTTCCAGATAAATATTGGTAACCAAGTGGGACGGAAGGGCCACCATATAAATGTGACTCTGGTAAAGTTGTGAACATCGACGGGGTAGCGAGAGCAGGTGCTGTCGCAATTGGAACAGATGGTCCAGCCGAAGATGTTGGCTCAGGCATAGTTTTTTGACAAAATGTATACCCTATTGGATCTACAGGAACTCTAATAGACACAAGATCAAAAAAATCAGAGGCAGATGATTGAGGAAAATAATCGTACAGGTAAAGCTCCACCCCAAAATGAGTTGGAGTTAAATGTGTTTCATCTTGTGGTATTTCTTCAATTGAAATTAAACCAGGTGGAAGGATTTCGCCTTCGGGCCCAAAGTATATTTCAGGAGGTTGATTACATGATATGGGAGACTTAATGGCTATAATAGATTGTGGGGTGACTAATACAGGAACAACTTCCGGTCATTCGACTTCGGGATACATATGTTCTAGCAAAAAAGAGACAAGATCTGGATCAACTTCCAGTTGAACAAATTTGGGTTCAGGAGGTATGGTATCACTGATTGGATGGATCGTGACCATGGGTAGCTGTGAGGACTCCGTTTCGACAACAGTAGATGAACCAGGGTTTGTAGAAACAACTTGTGTCATCTCTGGTATATGTGAGGATGATGTCACACTAGAGGTACTGATAGTACTAGTTTCGGTACAACGATGTCACCTTCGCCGACCAGAAGTGGCTTCTGGTGGCAAATATGGTTTCAGTGTTATTCTATGCAAATGACGGGGAAAGGGATGTTATTCTACCATGATGACTGATTTATTTTATGACCAAAACAAATAAACAAAAATAAAATGGTAATTCTAGGCAAAAGGTTTACCAAGAAACTGTGAACTGCAAAATACCTCTTGGCGAACCAAGAAGTAAGGGCAGGCAATCTCCCCGAATGTTGTGTTCGGTGTATCACAATTTACAAGGCGGCCGACTCGGTTCACTATGGATGGATAGAAACCTAAATTTGTCCTTCCAAATATACCCGAAGGTACATGGAGGCCCAAGTCCATATTAGCATTGTCTAATGTGAAACCGCACAGTGAGAGTACCCCTTTATACTTATCGTACTAGAACACCGCCCTATATACCCAAAGGTACGCGGACGAGCTCCGATATACTTACATATGTGGAGTAAGGTATCGCACTCAGAATGTATCGCAGAAAATTAACTATAGCTGCTATGTTTTATGACACTGGAACACCTCTCTAGCCTAGACCTTCTAAATGTTATCGTTATGGTTCCAATGCTTTTTTAGGCAAATTTGTGTAAATTTTAAGTTGATCTTGTTTATCAATTTTCCTTTCAAGGTTAATCGCGATGATGTGATGTAAATTCCTAAAATGAAAACTAAAATGATATGCAAACTTTTCAATTTTAGCTTTTTCAATGAAAATCCTAGCTACTAAAGGGAAAGAGAAATTAGTTTTGAGAGCAAACAACAAAGAGCACATACTAATATGCAGCTTTCCTAACTTGTTCCTATGAAAAACACACAATTCACTATATGAAAATGTAGGTTTTTCTTTTGAGTCCCCTTAATGTAAATGCAAAAGGAAACTATATGCACCAAATCAACAAGAACAAATGCTTTCTTCTTTGAGAAATGATGAATTTAACAACGATTTCTCTTTTAGGAAAAACGAAGAATGGAACTAAATTTTTCCTACAGGAAACGAAGAATTTAATGACAATTTCCTTTACAAAAACAAATGGATCTAATTCAGAAATAAAATACTTTGAATTTTCTTTGTCAATGATAAAGAAAAACACTTAAAGAGACATTGAACAAACTTACTTTTCAAAGGAGGAATAATCATGAAAATTCATTGGTCTCTATGAGGTATTAGATAATTGAAAATGCAAAAAACAAATGGCTGAGAATGATGGAAATGAAAAATTCAAAGGGAATTTGGTTGGCTAAGGGGGCAACGCAGTCTCTAAAGGGAGACAATGTGTTGCAATGCACCCCTGAGTGGGAGACAATGCACTGCGGTGCACTGTGTCTTGACCAATAGTGCATTGGGCGCAACAGAGATTCAAAATTCAAGCTATAGAACACACTTCTAATGCAATTATTTGATTCAAAATTCTAATAACTGACAGTAGATGCTACTGGGTGGATAAGAAGAGACAAAAACACTAGGAATGAAGGGAAACTCCATAATGGAGTCACCAATTTGTTATGCAAAATTATGATCTACGGATAAATCGAATTCCCTAAATGTGGTGCTATGCATTTACAACAATAGATTAAAGACTTTGCAGTCACTTTCTCTAAGAGTAAATAGACACACATAAAGATAGAAGGGCCTACTTATGATCCAAGCACTTCCTATTCTCCTTCTGTCGCTTTTTTTGTAGCTTCAAATCCAACTTAGATCACCAGACTAGTTCTTGCAAGTACAAACACTAAACAACAAAGAGATTGAAATATACTTATGTGGATTTATTTTAATCAGTTAAATCGATTGAACATGAAACATATATATCAATTAAGAATCCATCATATGAGAAATAGAAACATAAGCAGATACATATATGGGAAAATGAACATCAATCTTTATTAAGGAGTAGAAGGTGGAGGTTACAACCAATGATCGATTTGATGTCACCATCTCCAGCATCATCCCAACCTCATCAAAATAAAAATCTCACCATCAGCATATCACTTATGTCACTCTCTCAATTTAGAATCCAACATAATTTCTTTACCAAAATTCTTCCTTCCCTAGCACTAGGATCTATGCTCAATTTATAGGGATATTGATGGTAGTTTCACAATCAATGAATTTCTAATAATAGGCAAGACATGTTTCCAAGTTCAGAGTTGTTAGATGGACACATGGATTTGAAGTTTGACACATATGGACTCTTATAGAAGGTGTTGGCCATGTGGAGATTCTGGAAAAATGAGAATTTCGCTCCCATTTGACCAATGCACCCTTGAATGTCGGGAAGTACATTGCAGTGCACTCTTGAATGGAGGGAGTTGCATATGAAATGCAGTTAGTCCCTTGAGAGGTAGTGTTGGTGAGCTAATAAGTGATATAGCATATACTTCAAACCTTGGAAATATTGCAATAGAAGTCATGAATGATTTGTTCTTCTCTTAGGGCATCTAGCAACTGAAATGATAGGGGATGATAGACCCTATTTCATTGGTCCTGTGGATGATGTCCAGTTTGACCAGGTGATGGGGGATGATTCCCAAATTGACCTATAAGACATGGACATGGAAGTAGACAATACTGCAATTCCAGAATGGGTAATGACATGAAAGGTTGAAGCCAAGAAATTTGTTGAAGAACTAGTCATTGAAGAGTCTATCTCATTTGAATATCGATCTTTAACCATGAGGGACACCCATTAAGATAAGTATACCAAGAAGTTGCACTTTGAAAAGGTGCAAATAAAAAAGAAGATGGTAATGAGTCAAATGAGGAGAAATTTATATCAAAGAATTAAATCATTTGCACAAAATTTATTAAGGGGCCTTGAGAATGATCAACAATTTACTAAAAATTATTTGAACACATTTGTAAGTAAAATGAACTCTCTCAGTGAAATCCAAAGATATTAGCAAGGTTTACCTACTCCAAAATATTTTAATAAAATAAAAGAAGGTTGGTTTGTTATAGTTAAGATGATTGAGGAGGCCCTTGTTGAATGTTCAAGCATCAATGACTACATAAGAAACAATTTCTTCAAATCCATTAAGATTTTCGAAGATCTTAGACACCCTCGAATGATTAGGGACTCCATGATGATCCCTAAAGTTGTTTTAAAAGAAGAATTAGATGCTATACGAGTATCATTAGGGTTGAATTTCACAATCTAGATGAGTTTCTAGGAAGCCCTGATCAAGAAATGTCTAGTCACATTTGTTAATGACAATAACGACCAAATGGTTAATATTGCACAGTTGTAGTTAGATGGTAAATAAATAGAAGATGAAATATTTACTTGAATGAAGCAAGACATAACTGTCTTTACCATGAAATACTTCATCGAAGAATGGCTTAATCAGTTCTTGAATGAAGTTGTCAACCCACAATAACTATATGAGCAATTAGGATAACAAAAAAATCGAGGAGCCAATTTTATATAATTTCTTCTACAACAACTACACAAGGGAGATTTTGTAAGCACTTAACTTTATTATGAAATTTTAAGTTTGTAAATTATTCTTTTGACTCTTGTAGAGAGCTTATTTTGAAGCATGCAATTTTTTATTCTGAAACTTTAATTTCAATTAAGAAGTGAGAGTCTTTTGAATGTTTTGTTATGCTCTTATGATTTTAAATGTGCCATATCATTTTATAGTTTTGTAAGTATTTGGACCAATACTTTCTATTTACATATATTTGAATTTGCTTCAAATATGTTTCCTTGTCTATTTTTATGGATGACAATGTGGAATGGATTTGTGAGTACATGATTTATTTTTCTATCATTTTTTTTACTTTTTTTCGCATAATCATTTCTTTTTTAACTTAAAAAAATACTTGGTTCTCTCACAGGTGCATGTATTGAATGCTTAATTTTTAATATTCAAGTTATACTACACCAGAGTGTGATCAATACAAGAGTACCACCCTTATAAAAACATAGAGGGAACTTGGAAACACTTGGAAACATTTTGCTATCCCATGGAAAAGAGATTAACATTTGGTTTGAATGGACATTAATCATCATCATTATCAAACAAATATGTATTATATTGAAATTATATATAAAAAATATTATTTTAATATTTATATTCATTAAATAAGTATTTTGTTTTTTATAAGTGATTTTAGTTAAATCTTCTCAGTGTGATTGGATATCAAGGGCTTTTGTTTTGTAAGGCGTTCAAGGTTAAAAACTCCAAGGAGGAGACATTGAAAAAAACCCATCCATGTTAAGGATTGGTCTAGTCCAACTATGCTTGGAGTTGGTATCGTTGAAATTAAATATAATATACAATATTTTTTATGACTAAAATACACTTAACTTATAAATTTAGAAGCCACAAACTAAAATCATAAATCATAAACATATTATCATTTTTTTTAAATTAATTTAAAATGAAATGAAATTTATAGAAATAAAATGTGAAAATTTTAAAAAATTTAAATTTTCAATTTTAACTATACATGAAAACTTACTAAATTTTAACCATACATAAAAACAGGTTAATGTGAGTCCTAAGATGGCTGGAATGCCTAACCTATGACTTTAGTAGTGTAGTTGTGACCCAGTGACGTCTAAGCTGTCAAAATCATTCGGGGATCACAAATAACCTGGGTCACACTAGCCCTTAGAATGACTGGATTTTTGTCCACGAGGTTTAAAATTGGTGACCTTTTTGCCACAGAGCACATTAAGAGAACACCCTATAATCATCTATTATAAAGCTAGGGCACTTAAAAATTTACTAATTTTAACTTATATAGAAATTAAATTTTCTATAACTTTAACTATTCATCATATTTAACTTTTTAAAAATAATAATTGTTTTTCTCTCCCTATTTACCAAATTAAAATAAAAAAAGAAATTGTTTAAACTTTCATCATAACTTATCATATTTAACTTTTAAAAAGTAATTTAAAAATAATATCTATTATATTTTCTCTCTCCCTATCCCCTAAATTAAGAAGGAATAATGGATTTTGTTAAAACTTTGATCATGCACAAAACCTTATAAAATTTAAGTTTTTAAAACTAATATTTTATTTTAAATTTTCCCTCTTTCCTAAGTTGAGGAGGAATATTAATTACACTGAAAGTGTCCCTTTTTTAAATTGGTCAGACTAGGCATTGTCTACCTTTTTCATCTCCTTTTGACATTTTTTTGTTTGTTGTTTTTCCCATTAAGTGACATCTGTTGATTCTACGTGTGACCTCCACCATCACCACCGTCATCTTCACTGCCTTCATCTTCTCCATAATCACCACCTTCATCTCCTCCACCTTTGTGGCCTTCACCTCCTCTGCCCTCGCAACCTTCACCTTCTCGACCATGCTTCATGCCTCAAAGGAGGTGACACAATACAACCACCACCATAGTTGCAAACACCCACAACATGAATACACGCACCAAAACTCGAATGTCAGCCATTCACAGAGAGAGTTCGAAACGCATTTGCAGAGACCCTAGTCATATTTTGGATGGGGGTTGAGAAGGGATTTTATGAGGGTGTACTTCCTCCAATTGTCATGAACGAGAAGCAAAATATAAGGATTAGGTCATGGTAGAGGCTATTATAATGCTTCTCATCATTTGACCTCAAGCATGGCAGGGTTCCAAGAATTTTCATGCTCTAGAGTTATTCCACCATGGCATGGATCTGGAAAAGCAGTAAACAGTCCATTTTGTCCACCATTTGAGGAAAACTTTGAGAATTTTCAGTTGTCAAAATTATCCCAACAAATAAGGCCCAGATCTAGAAGAGTCATAAATGTGCAATCCATTTTTCCACTTTCATGACTAAGTTTTCAAGAATTGTCATTCTATGGCCTAGATTTGGAAATGCCATAAACAATCCAAAGTGGTGATGTGCAATCCATTTTGTCACCTACGAGTAAGGAAGGTTCCAAAAAATTTCCTTCGGCAGATTTCTCTCACCCGCATTTGGAAAATCCATAAATTAAATTCATTTTTTCCTCTATTTCAAAACCAAATGGAAGAAGGTTCTATTAAGGTACGAATTACAAAACCAAAATCAAATCGAGAGGGTTTCATTAAGGTAGGAATTTCAAAATCAAATTGACATGGCTTGATAAGCCCCTCAAATTCCATCCATGGGCTACAAAAATGTTTATACTTCAAAGTTAGCCATAAAATCAAAGGGTTGATGTGCTCCATCGACCATGACTTTCACTCTATGATTGATTCAAAAGGAAATCTAGTATAAGGATTTGCATAATTTTATGTTCTCACTCAGAGGGAGACATATTATTAACCTATGCTAAGTGATAAGAAGTCAATGAGATAAATATTTTGATATAATTAAGAAGTTCTTAAAACTAATGATAAATAAATATATTATTATATTTTTAAGAATTGGCTAGTTTAAACCAAAAATAGTGAGAAAGAAATAAAAGATTTTAATATAAAAATTATAATTATTTAAATTTTATATTGATTTTTATTAAAAAGTTATATTTCAACAATTATATTTTAATTTATAAATTTAAAATTAAGATAAGTTTATATTAAATTTAACATATACATATACATATACATTATCATGTAGCTATATATAGTTTATTATTATTATTATTATTATTATAAATGGTAAGAAAATCTTTTCTTTAATCATAAAATACCTCATTTCATTAAAACTATTATACTTTAATTAAATTGAAATATTAAATAATAATAAATAATATTTAAAATTTAAATACCATTACTATTATCAACTAAATTTATTTTAGAGTCATGAAAAATACCCATATTTTATATGCTTAAATTTAAAATTGGCAAACAACATATTAAACTTACTATGTATGTGTTCTATTAAAATTAAATTTTATATAATAATCTATATCATTAAAATTAAATTAATTAAATTCAAATTATCAAATAGTTTAGTAAAATATAAAAATAAAATAAAAATTATAAATATTTTTTTTATTTAAAAGAAAAGTATATCATTTTTTAAATTAAATATAGTTTATACTTGTATAAAAAAAATAGGGGAAATGAGGAACAATAGGTTTTGTTTCTTCTGCAATTCAAACTGCACCACCGCCACACTCTAGTTTGTCTCTAAGGTTTATGGCGGCCAATGGCTTAAGAACACATGCTCAATCTGGTGTTATGCTTTGGAGGTGGTCGATTTTAGCTTCCTTTGGAGGTGTCATTCTGAAACAATATTTGTTCTCGTGCTTTATTTGACCCTGTAGCGATTGGTGGCCTTGGATTTGAGGATGTTTTCTCTGCCATGGCCCATTCCCTACATAAATTTTATGTGCAAATGGCAAACACATGTTTAAACCTTTTTTACAAAGACGCCTTCTCTAAGCTATTGGGGTCATGGAGGGAGCAATTGACAGGTTCTTTGAATGTTTTCCTATCTCCTATTTTATATATGTATGTATGTATGTATGCTCTGTCCATTATGTTGAGCAGGTCGTTGTGGTGACGATCTCTATTCTTAGTCATGTTGCCTCCACACATTTTCCAAGCTTTGTGTCGGTTGTTGTTCATACAGATACAAAATATAGCCCCTTTCAAATATTTATGAAAAACCTTAATGGAAATTCCACACTCCTCTGGATTAAGGAAATAAACCTCGTGCACAATTTAAAACAGAGTCTCCAAAACAGTTAAGGCATTCATGCATCTTCTCAATCCCTAGTTCTTTAAGGTAAATTGCTACAAAACCCATTCCAGATGAAGGACTATGGTATCATGAGGAATGTTATATCATATTGAATCTAAGACTGAGAGGTGGAGCTTTGGGTTCCATCCATCCTGGAGTAATTGTCTCTTTTAAAGATCTTGGGAAGGGGAAGGCCTCCATCCCTTCTGAATAGATCCAAAATTTTCCAGGTCTCTATATTCTGGAGCAAATGGAACAAGCTCCAGTCATGCAAGTAAACATCTTTGAGGTAAACTCTCTCCTCACTCCTCTCCAATCAAATGCTCGTATTTGCAGGTTTAATGGATTTTGGCCAAAATATGATGCATTGCATCAATGGACTTTTTCCACTTGTACATCAAACTATGACCTCTATTCGTGGTTAAAAGGATTTTTCAGTGCTCTATTTGATACTTAGAAAGACCTGGAGTTTGTCCTAAATAAAGGGTGATGGTTTTGGGGTAGAGGAGGGCTTTTCATCACTTCATGGTTGTTAAAATTTGATGCTACAAATATGGTGGTTATAACAATGCCATTTTGGGTGAGACTAAACCTTCCTCTACTTTTCTAGCATCTAGGAGTGTCTTAACAACCCACCAATATAGACTAATTAGATATCTAAAGACTAATGTATCTCCTCATTACCCTGCATGTTATAACATGGATATAATATGTACAGACATCGGTGCACAAGTGTGAGATTGTTGCAAGCTTGAACACATTTCCTCCCCTCCATCCTCTATTCTTTAAGTTGTTATCTTTCCTTTACTACAATATATTTGCAATAACATCATAAGCATGTTCTATTCCTTAAATATATCTTTACGCCTTTAAAAACAATGGTTAATAATATTTTATTTTAAATTTTCTCTTTCCCTCTTTCTATTTCTAAGTTGATGTGGAATATCGTACGATTACGACCAAAAGGGTGAGAATACTAATCATTATTTATGGGGAAGATGGGTGACAAATCATATAAAGCCCCGCCACATTATAAATAGGGTTCAATATGTTACGGCGGAACATGGGGTGTACTAATAATTTTGATTTGTGAAGATTATTGATAGGATGGGGGACATAAGGTACTTTAGTAACATGGGGTGTGCAATTGTCGTCTTCCCATAGCATGTTTTGTTTCAAAAAAGTGAGATGATTTTTTTTTTGGTTTTTTAATAAATATTTAAGTGTTTATTTAAAAATAATAATTAGTTAATATGTAATATTTTTAATTAAATTTTTAATATATTTTATAAAAAGGTGAGTTGTTTACATCATTATAAAAATTATTTTAAAAGATTTAAATTAATTAATTAATATATATTTTAATTTAATTTATAATAAATTTGATATAATTAAATATTTATATGTTAATATTTTTAAGTAATTTGGGTTGTGATATAGTTAATTAATTAATATATATTTTAATTTAATTTATAATAAATTTGATATACTTAAATATCTACATCTTAATATTTTTAAGAATTTGTGTCGTGATATAATTAATATATATTTTAATTTAATTGATAATAAATTTGATATAATTAAATATTTATATGTTAAAATTTTAAAGTAATTTGTTTTGTGATATAGTTAATTAATTAATATATATTTTAATTTAATTTATAATAAATTTGATATAATTAAATATTCACATCTTGATATTTTTAGGAATTTGTGTAGTGATATAGTTAGTTAATTAATACATGTTTTAATTTAATTTATAATAAATTTTGATATAATTAAATGTTTATATTTTAATATTTTTAGTAATTTGTGTTGTGATATAGTTGATTGTATTGTAATTTGGAACATATTTCAATTATATATACATATATATAATTTATATGGACAAAATTTTATGAAAATTGTGTTATTTGTGTTACAACTAAATTCTAATTTTATTTAATTTTTTTTTAGATTAATTGATAATTCTAATGTGTATATGTTTTATGGTAGAGTTTGTAGTTTAAGAAGTTGTAATTCAAAAATATTTAAGTTGTCAAAATCATTTACATCTAAGTCATTGAATTACTGAGAATTTAATCTAAGTCATCAAGCATACAAGAGAATCAATCACGGTGAATCTAAATTTCTTTTTTTCTTTAATTTAATTTAATTTTTTATAATACCTCTTTCCAATTATTATAAATACCTTAATATCTAGCATGGATTTTTTTTGGATATTGCTTTCCAACTATTATGAATAACTTAGTATCTAGGTTGGATTTTTTGGGTGTGTCTTTTCAAGTATTGTGAACCTTACAAAATAAGACACTTAAAATCCAATGAGATTAATAAAATTTGATAAATTTATTAATAACTTTAAATTATACTAACAATTTTTTTTTCCAATATTTTATTAAAAATACAACATCTGAAATTTACCTATATTTAATAGTTTTCCCATATTTTATGAAAAAAATCACAATCTAATTTTTCAAATAATTTAATAAAGAAATACATATAAAAAAAAATATCATTCCACTATAAAACTTTGAAACTCTAATGATATATAACTAACTTTAAACTATACATTAACTTTAATAATCTAATTTTAAATTCAATTCTTCAAATAACTTTTAGTTATTTAAAATGAATTTTTAAATACATATATGGATTCAACGTAGATAAATCATTCAATGTTTTGAAAAACTTTCGAGACACTCAACTTTTACAAGAAGCTTACACTTGTAAAGAATTCCAAAGCTTTTTAAATAAAATTGATAGATATTTTTAAAAGAAAAAAGTTTAATTGTTAGACTACCACCATGGTTTTTGGGAATTATTAATTTTGGAGGTTTTCAGTGATATTTTCTGGTTAAATTTCTCTAAAATATAACAGGAATTTGTTGGAATCACAAGTTTAACTCATGCACAATTTAGGTGCCCAATTTTTTTTTTTGAGATGGTGAATTCATTTATACATTCAAAATCAAATTTTAAACCAAAAATAAAAATACAAATAAAATATACTCTAACAAAAAAATTCCAAAACGTAAATTTGACTAAACCTATTTTATTATCAAATTGGTTTAAAATTGACAACCAACCATGAACTTTATACAATTAGATATCGACAAATTTTTCAAAGAAGTTGTCTTTAGTATGATTTTTTGGAATTTCAAATGGTGAAAAAATTTAAGGTAAAATTTTGGTTTTTGTTATTTGAAACGTAAAATTTAAATATGATGAGTTGGTGATAAGAGTAAGAGTAAGAGTAGGTAGGTAGTTAAAAGTTCATGGGTCAGCCATTGCGATTGGCGCCAGACTTTGAAATAGGTAATGGACATTCCACATTCCAAGACAGGAATATATATATTAAAATATGAACAATATTGTAAACTGTGTAATGGTACTGTGAAAATGTCAGTTTGTGCTGCATTAATGATGTGCAGTCACATGCCGCACATGAAACAATGGCCGTAACAGTAAAATTTTTGGAGGGAATCTTGTGGTAACGAGGTCGTCCTCATCCTCCTCCTCCATATCAATCTCTCACTGTGTACCCTGACCCCATCATCATGATGCGCACTGTGCGCGCTTTAAGAAGGTATAATACATGATGTGTCCATTCGGTTATTCCTTTTGCACAGCGTTCCAATTTCTCCCGCCGGTTTCGAACCCTTGACCTTTTGGTCTTTGGACACCGAATTTTTAATTCCTAAGCTTGGTAGCGTTTAGTAGCCCGGCGGAATACAGTAAATTGTTTTTCCAAGGTATCAATTCTTGACCCGCCTTTTGGCTTTACTTTCAGCATCAGGTTGGCTCGTTCTTTCACGTTTTCTTGCGGCATTTCAGGTGGAGCTTTGCTTCTGTCTTCAATTTTGTTATGTTCTTTCGGCGCTTCAAACGCTTCAGTAAGAGACGTGGTTTGATGGTTGAGGTAGCCGAGGAGGAGGGTAATAAAGATTTAACTGAAAGTGATAACAAATTATGGTGTTATTTAATTTTTTTTAATGACTATGCTTACATAAATTTTGGTTAGATTTTTATTTTTATTTAAAACGTCTTTTCTAAATTTGTAATTACAAGAAACTTTACTAAATTTTGGTTAAATTGTTAGATATTGGTCAAATTTAACCAAAAGACATATACATGTTGGTAAAAGTTCTAAAATGTAAAATAATAAAATTAATTTTATTTTATTTTTAAATATTTTTTTGGGTTAGATTTTGATTTTATTTATTTATTTATTTAAAATGTGTTATTAAATTGTGTTGTTGAGTAATAAAAAAAATGAATATCTTTAAGATAAGAACTAATCTCTATGAGCTTTGAAGTGAGGTTACGGGTAGTCTATTCTCCTTGACCAATTCTAAGCAAGTGAAAGATGAAAAACACTTCCTTTTAAATTGGGAGATTCTTACTCATATTATGTCTCAATTCCCTACCATCTTCCAATCTTCTTGACTTATTAAGCCAATCCCCCTATAGCGATCTTGGAGCACTTATTCGCTTATTTCCCTTCGCTTTGACCATAGAAACAAGATTTTGAAGAATCAAACTTAGATTCTTTCTCCTCTCTTAAGGTCTCATAACGCTTATTTCCATTCTCTTTGACCATAGAAACAAGATTTTGAAGAATCAAACTTACATTCTTTCTCCTCACTTAAGGTCCAATAGACCATCATCATCATCATTATAAATTTGTAATTACAACAAACTTTACTTTGTTAAATTGTTAGATATTAGTCAAATTTAACCAAAAAACATATATGTTGGTAGAAGTTCTAAAATGTAAAACAATTAAACAATTAAATTATTTTTATTTATTTTTAAATAATAAATAACAAAATTAATCATAATGTAATTATTTAATTAACAATAAAACATTTATCTTTCTTATTAATATTAAGAAGAAAATAAACATTACTAAAATAATAAGTAAACTCCATAAATTTTATAGTAAAATTGAAAATTACTATACTCAAAAAATATTATATTAAAAAGGTTAAAGCAAAAGCACATATTACCCAATTTATAGTCAAATCTAAATAATGTTAAAAATATTCAATTAATTTGTTACTTAAAAAAATATATTGTTCTTAATCCACATTAATCATCATTATCAACTTTTATTTAAAAATTTACACAAATTTTATTAACATTAATTAAATAAATAAACAATATTATGGGAAATAATAATTTGTTAATTTTCATTTTACCAATATACTTCTGACTCGAAAAATAACAACATAGGTAGTTTGAACCAGTAAAATAACGCTCAGTTATTAACTCACTGCATTAAAATTAATTAGTTCACTACTTAAAAAATTAAATAATATTCTTATTGAGGGACCCCATCGCTTGCGTCTATTTTGGTGGATGCCACTAAGAGGGACCAGCTGGAGCCCATAATTTTCCTTATAAGAACACAATGAGATTAGGCCCTCTCACCCACTGAAAATAGTGTGCCAAGCAGAAACTCGACCATTGAATCCCTCTGTGCACACCTGCAAATCTCTGATATTCTTGTTTTTCTTTTGACCTTTCATGTGCTTTCTTTCTTGACCTCTTTGGTCCCAGGGTTTCATGTGCATTTTTGCTGTACTAATTGACAGATAGATACCAATTGAGCTTTCAGTGATACTTTTGTATTTCCATTCTGACAAAGTTTGCACCTTCCTCATCACATTGGATTAAATACACATACACCCACCCTGTTGGGGGAAGATATCACCTGTTGTGGGGGAAATATCATTCAACTTTTAGGGAGCTGTGAGCAGAGGGAGTGTAGCCTGTGTAGGTGTATTCATGGCTATTCACAAGTTCTTCCTCTTGCTTTTGTTAGCATTCTTAAACAGTAAGTTCTGGACTTTTTCTTATGTGTGGATTTAAGTTTTCTTGAAGTAACCTAGAAGCTTCTGTTGTTATGATGGAAGAATCTTGATATCATGATGTTTTGGGTTTGCTGATGGAAGAATCTTGATATCTTGATGTTTTGGGTTTGTTGATGGAAGAATCTTGATATCTTGATGTTTTGGGTTTATTGCAGGAGCTTCGGCATCATCTTTCATTATTGCAAACAACTGCAAATTCAACGTGTGGCCTGGGTTTCTCTCTAATGCAGGCACAGCTCCCCTGTCTACCACCGGTTTCCAGCTTCTTCCAGGCCAGACACAAACCGTTGAAATACCTGCAGGTTGGGCCGGGCGTCTCTGGGGACGAACCGGTTGCACCTTTGATTCTACTGGTAAGGGAAACTGCTCCACTGCTGACTGTGGCGGTTCCCTTGAATGCAATGGTGCAGGGGCGATACCTCCCGCTTCCCTTGCAGAGTTCTCAGTTGGGCAAGGCCAAACCCAGGATTTCTATGACGTGAGCCTTGTTGATGGCTACAATCTTCCTCTGCTGATCACAGCTCAAGGGGGCACTGGTGCTTGCACCTCAACAGGTTGCATCACGGATATCAATCTCAGCTGCCCTAAGGAGCTCCAGGTCGATGATGGTGTTGGAGCTAGTGCCGTTATGGCCTGCAAGAGCGCCTGTGAGGCCTTTGGAGATCCTGCATATTGCTGCAGTGGGGCATATGGGAATCCCAATACCTGCAAACCTAGTGCTTACTCTCAGCTCTTCAAGACACAGTGCCCCAGAGCCTACAGTTACGCCTACGATGATACCACTAGCACTTTCACTTGTACAGGTGCTGACTACACCATTACCTTCTGTCCTACCCTCGCCATGGCCAGGTATTATTTCATTACTCGCTTCGTTTTTAATCCCCTGTTTGCTTTTTTGGTTTAACAATGACTGATGGATATTGTGTGATTTGTTTGTGTGGATGCAGTACTCAGAGAAATTCAAATACTCCTGCGGTAGCTGATAGCCCAATAAGTGGCACTAGTAGCAATGACAATATTACAAATCCCCTGTTTCAGACCAGTGCAACACAAGGGACTTCGGCGTCTTCCATGGATTCAGCAGCCTACCGGCCACTCACAATTTCTTCTGCTCTTTCATTGATGATTGCTTTGATAGTGACTATAATCATCAACATCAGAATTTGCCATTGAAGCCATGCCTGCCAACCTAGCAGGTGGACCCACTCCCAGCACGTCTCTCCTCACAAATATCGATAGCATTATCCTGGGAGAGCCTTTTGGGTATTAGGGTAAGCATCGGTCCAGAGCTATGAACTCCATAGCTCCCGAGAGGACTGGAATTCAATTAAAACACACAGAGTCCGGGACCCAATTCTTCTCATGTTTGATCTGGGTGGGTCATTTGCTGCGTTTCAACTAATAGACCACCACATTGGAACAAAGTGTTGTCCCCAGTCATTCATTTTATGCTGCTATCTGTAGTTTGTAATAGAGATGCAGTATCCATCTTCTGCTACCTGTATTTTGTAATAGAGATGCAGTACTAGTAGGAGGGTGAGGAGTACTTGTATTTGATTGGATGGGAGAGGAATCTTCAAAACCCATTGCTCACAATTTCAACCTATGAGAAAATTAGCATGATATACTAATACTGGTTATATATATGTTGTAATTTCAACCATAAGAAAATTATTATGGTTTTATATATGTAGTACAACTAATATATGTTGTACAATTTCAGTCTCTGTCGACAACTCTTTCTTAATGTCAACTCAAGCTACACATTGCGTTTTGGAGGTGTTTTCATGAAGTTCATAGATCCCATAGATTGGTTTGTTTTACGTATCAAATCATTTTCAGTGAGTTCTAGATCTGAATCAGTTTTCTTTATGTGAACTCAAGCTACAATGAAGTGTTTTTTATAAAGTTTGTGTCCCTGAGATTGATTAGGTGTGCTTCACAAATCTATGATGCAAGCAGGTGTGTCATTCAACTAGCTTATACCGGATTCTATAGGAGTTGTCTACTGAGGCCGCGTTTTGGCCCAGATGGCAGAAATTTGTCGGAATCCGGTCAACTAAATTTTAAAAAATCAGATAGTTGCAGTGCTTGGAATCCATTTTTGATAGTGGAAATGGATTCAGCACTATCAAAAACCCCTGGGGCACTCAAAATACTAATGTTTAACAACTGTAAACAAGATTCTGAGCAAATCTTTGCCGGATTTTCTGAAAATCGTTACCAGATCCTGGGCCAAAACGGAGCCTCGGTAGACTACGCGGATTCTATATATCCAAAAGTAATCTGAATGGCAGACAAAAAGTAATGAAAGGGCACAATAATCCATGTCATCATATTCAACTAATGTCAGTCCTCTGTCACAATCATCAAATCAAATTCAAATTCTAAAGTAAAAAAAATCTGCTTTAATACAACTTTTCTATGATGTTGGCGTAGTTTACCACCAACATGGAAGTGAAAATTCCGGCTCGTAAAAAACTTTTGTATTGGCATAGCTAGCTTATATAACGCTGAGTCTTGCTCTTGTTAAACAGTTTACCTCTGTATTTTGTGTTTCGCCATTGTCTGAGCCTTTTCCTCTGCGTTTTGTAAGAAAGTATCTATTACAATTCACGCTACTCACAAGTTACATAATTTTCATCAGATTTGTTGCAATTAAGAAATGGAGGGCAGCAAATTCAAAAGCTGAAAACTAGATGACAGAGTATTCATAAACCACACCAACAATATTACGATAGATAATAGGGTATTTAATTTTCACTAGAAGTATTGCAATTCTAAAATGGAGGGCAAAAAATTCAAAAGCTGAAAACTAGATTACAGAGTATTCATAAATCACACAACCAATATTTTACTAATAAGGTATTTAAATAAATTACACAAACGATATTACAATAGATAATAGGGTATTTAAAACAGATCACAGTATTCTAAATTTTAAAACTGTTTGTGATTTGGGAAAATCTAATTGTTAAGTGTTTTAATTGTATTTTTTTATGGTGGAAATAGATTCAACACCATTAAAAAAACAAGTAGGACACCCAAAATATTAAAACATAATAGCTGTAAATCCAAAATCTTAAAACTTGACAGTTGTAATTAAGATTTCTAAAAAGTTCCATTTAATTTGATCAAAATCATCATTTTTTTTCTTTTGCTTTTTCAAAAAACTACTCTTTGACAGTCAAATACATTTAAAAAAATTGCAAAACTCTCAAAATATTTTATTGAAATTGTGAAGTTGGGTCCTACAGATGTGAAAACCATCAAATTTGACGAGTAGGTTTCTTTTGAAATTCCAACCCTGATTCAAAGTATTGACAAATAGATGTGATAGTGTAGAAATTATATAACTTATGTGTTATATGTCCAAGATTCTCCTGATCTCACACTATTTTAACTTCATGTAAAATACATAATCTATTCCACCATTGATCATTTGCGGAAATTAAATCAAGATTGCAATGCACACATGAAACAATAAAAATTCACACATATGAACACAATTGTTTAACGGGAAAGTCTGAAGCTGAAAACCCCAACTATCTGTATATAATATATGTCATAGAGATCATGTAACAATCCTCATACAAAGCTGATCATATCAAGCTCTCAGTACAATACAATTGCTACACACTAATCAAACTCGATCTTGCAAATCCATGCACCGATCTTTGCCACCTGCTAGCCTGCCTCTACTGTGCAATCCCTGCTAAAGAATGGCTCTAAATGAACTCGAATTCACCAAGCTTGCACTGCGCAATCCTCATTGGCATCTCCACTGAGTGTTGGATGCAATCAATGCATCACTTTCATCACAACTGATAGTCACACTTGCTCTTTCACCTACCTCTCCACTGGTCTCCACTGAAACTGCCATGCACTGTAGTTAACTGATGTATTCTTCAGTTGATTAATGAGTTATTATTTAGTGAATTAATTAACTAATTAATTCACACCACTCTCACTAGTGTATCAATCAGTTAGGGTAGATACAACTAGCTCAACTGAGTCTAACTGAATTAAACTAAATACAACTCCACCAACTACTTCTCCAACTCCACCAAACTCTGTCACATGAGTTTTAACTGAAGTCTCCATGCATTAGCTGCAGTAAACCCTCAGGAATAGCGTAATTCCTTTTGTCAGCTGTTGTGCCACATTTGTGCACTTAACAGAAGTGATCCAAGAGAATAAGATAATGTTTAGAGTCCAAATATTATTAAGAGCTAATAATATTCGACATATCTATTTTTAGATTGGCAATAAAAAAATAGATTCCGCCCAATATGTCTAAAAATAGAAGTCCATCTATTTTTCCAACTTGACCAACCATCCACAATTAGCATCTTGCAACTCATAGAATATGATCAACATGTCTAAAAATAGACTTGCTCCAAAAATAGCTTGCGGGCCCACTTAGTGAAGGTGACTATTTTCACTAAGCTCATCATCTTGTTGAATCTCAACACTCCCTCTCAACAAAATAGGGATTATCTGCCACCCTGATCCTGTCTCTATGGTATTCGAATTTTCTCCTGGTGAGTGCCTTCGTCAGAATATCTGCATCCCGATCCTCTGTAGAAATGTAAGAAAGTAACATGATCTTCCGCTTTGATACGGTAGGTAGTGCGGATGTCAATATGTTGGATCTATCCATGGAAATCTTTGGATTCGCCGAGAGTTTAATGCAACTACGGTTATCACAATATGTACGGTGGGATCTAGGCGGGCACGAACAACTAACGGGATCTTCCTCATCCTTGTAGCCTCGCATGCAGCGCTAGCGCCACCGCCATGTACTCGGCCTGCGATGAGCCCAGGTACCACGGATCTTTGTTCTTCTTGTACCCGAGGGGCAGCATGGTCCAGGTACGAAAATCCCTCCGGATACTTACTCTTCCCCATCGGGTGGGCTTCCTGCCCAATCTGCATCCGTGAAGCCATGCAGCTTCACCTCATCCGACTGTCTGTACCACAATCCATATCCAGATGTGCCCCTGAGATACCTCAGGACATGCTTGCCTGCCTTCCAAAAGAGCTTAGTAGGCTTAACCATAGCTTGTGAACGTTGGTTCACAGCATAGCATATGTCCGGTCATGTATTGACTAAATACATAACCGAACCAACCAACTGTCGATAAACAGTGGCATCCACTACCTCTGCCGATGTAGCACCCTCTTTCCTCCAACCACCAGGGAGAGGAGTGTCGTTAGGCTTGCAGCGTTGCATGTGAAACTTCTCCAGTATCTCTCGGGCATACTTGCCTTGAGACACAAACAGTCCACCCTTCCGCTGCCAAATTTCCAATCCCAGGAAATAATGAAGGAGGCCCAAGTCCTTCATCTCAAACTCCTTTGCAAGATCTGTCTTGCATGAGTGTATCAACAGTTCATCACCTATTAGTATTAAATCATCTACATAAAGTACAATGATCAACAACTTACCCTCCACCACAATCTGGTATAGGTTCGGATCCGCCTCGCTCTTGGCGAAACCAAGTCCAGTGAAATAATTGTCTATCCATGTGTACCAAGCATGAGGTGCTTGTTTCATCCCATACAACGCTCTTTTGAGCCTGCACACATGTGACTCGCTGCTGAATATTTCGAATCCTTCAGGCTGCTCAATGTACACCTCCTCAATGACTCCGTTGAGGAACATAGTTTTCACATCCATCTGATGAATGTGCCAACCCATTTGCGCTGAGAGAGCAAGGATAGTCCGTATGGAAGAATACATTGCGATAGGTGCAAAGGTTTCTTCATAGTCAATCCCCTCTATCTGTGAGAAGCCCTGGGCAACAAATCTTGCCTTGTACTTCTCGACGCTCCCGTTAGCAGCTTGCTTCACTTTGTAGATCCATCTTGAACCTATCACTGATTTCCCTTCCGACCTTGGGACAATCTCCCATGCACTATTTCTGACAATCGAATCATACTCTTCCACCATGGCATCTACCCATGCGAGATCCTCCATAGCTTCCTCGAAAGATGATGGTTCTGTCACGATACACTTGCTCATCAGAGCCATGTATCCAGTAAATTGGTCAGGTGACTGTCTCTGTCTGCGCTGTGATGTAGGTGCTCCTACATTTTGCGCTGCATCAAGATTCAGTCGCTCAGCTTCTGTAGTGCGCTTCCGCCCTCTGATGTTTGGCGTTGCATGAGTGGTTTCTTCCACTCCATGAACCTCCTCTTGTGGCTGATCCACATCCTGAGGCTCATCTTTAGGAACAAGTAACTCCTCATCTGCATGCAAGTGTAGCTCCCTCTCAAGCGACAACTTCATGGCTTTCTCCTCATGAAATTTGATATCCCGTCGCACGAAAGTCATCCCACTGTCTGGAAAATACACACGATAATTGTGGGGTGTTTCTGTGTACCCCACAAATATCCCAACCTCTACGGTCGGCTCCAACTTCTTCCTGTCATCCTTCATCACATGAATGTAAACAGGTGAGCCAAAAATCTTCAAATGAGAAATATTAGGCTTCTTACCAGAAAACGCCTCTTCGGGTGTACTCATGCCAAGTACTCTATGAGGGCAACGGTTTTGCACATAAACCGCAGTGTTGCATGCCTCAGCCCACATGTGTATGGGAAGGCCCTGATCATACAACATCGCCCATGCAGCACCCACGATCGTTCTATTCTTTCTCTCCACGACCCCATTCTGCTGTGGGTTATGAGGCACTATGAGTTCTCTTCGAATTCCTTCTTTGCTGCAGAAGTCTTTGAATTCGCCAGAGATGTATTCACCACCATTATCGCTCCTTAGAGCTTTCATCTGCTTCCCCAACTCTTTCTCAACCAGCACCTTGAACTCACAGAACTTTGAGTATGTCTCGCTCTTCTTGCGCGAAGATCCAGCAGCTTACGAGAAAAGTCATCCTTAAATATCACATAATACTGTGCTTTCTTTGTTGAAGCAACGAGAAGGTCCACACATGTACGTGAATTCTCTCTGAGATCGTTGTGGCGGTATCCTTCTTATGAAAAGTGTTCTTCTGGAGAATTTTCCCAAGTACATCCCCTTGCCGCCAGTACGGGCGCACGAAGGTGTGCCCTTGGGAAGCCTAGTAGTGACTAGGAATTTTCCAAGCGCCAATGGTGAAAGATGGCCCAATTGCCTGTGCCATAATTCACCCTCATCTCGGCTCACCCCTTTTTCTGCCTTGCCCATCATGGCAGCGCAACCATATACCCTGCAATTGATCAAGATTCTTAACTCGAATCCCTATCCTCCTGGTTTGACCAGTTGTTTTATGGCGCAGGAAAGCTTTTCCCTCGCTAAAAACAACATCATAACCCTTGTCTTCCAACATCGCCACAGAGATCAGATTCTTCTTCAATCCTGGAACATGCATGACATCCTTCAAGATGAAAGGTTTTCTAGACTCCCTCTCAAAGGAAATGGTCCCGATACCAGTCGCACTGTATCTACCATCATCGCCCATCTCGATGTGCACTCCAAGATCCTTCTCATCCAGATCAGTAAACAAATCTTTGTCTCTGGTAATATGGAAAGACGCACCAACGACAAAACCACCTTTGATCATCACACTTGGAACCAAGCATACGATGGGAAAAATCCGGCTCAATGCCAAGGCTAGGGCCTCTCTAGGCGAGATCCGGCGCTGCGCCCGGCTTCTTCTTCTTCTGTGGACAATTAGTGGCGTAATGTCCGTGTTGGTGAAAATGAAAGCATTTCACCTTGGACATGTCCTGCTTCTTGCCTTTTGCACCGGATTGAGAAGCATTCTTCTTGCTCTTCCCCTTCCTTGCTTTGGCAACCAAAGCGCAATTTTCCTCATCTTCATTTTTCGATGAAGATCCATCCTTGGTACTCCACCTTATCTCCTCCCGCACAAGATCCAACCAAAGTCACTCCCATCCCAGCAGTTTCGCCCGACCATTGACAGAGTCCTCATATGAATACCAACTCTTCGAAAGCCCAAGGAGAGCCAAGCTCACCAAGTCCTCTTCATCTACGGTAACCCCCACACTTCCCAGCTCATCCCTACACTAGAAAAACTTCATGAGGTACTTGGGTATACTCTCGCCCTTCTCCATTTTTATTTTCCTGAGCTTATCCTTGAGTGCCAACTTCATGCAGTACATCTGCTTTGGAACAAGTACGTCAAAGCCTTCCACATCCTGAAATGGGTGGCTTTGTGTGAAGGCTGGACACTGTGATCATACACCTTCCAACAAAATTTTCGACATTTTGCTACCTTCACATATTCCGTACGTCAAGTGCGGTTGCCATCGCTAGAACCGAGCTTTGGAATATCGGTATCTATGAACTCCTTCAACCCAGTATCATCCAACACGCCTCACATCTGTCCTTCCATGCAATATAATTAAAATTTGCCATCAAGGGCATGCTCAGTACAATCCATTGAAAGACATTTCAATGAATGTCAACTTTCGACACCAGAAAACAACTGCGGCAAAATTCGAATTCCACTAGCACAAAACTCAAGCACTTCAATAATTGCAATCTGCTCCAATAATCAACTGCTTTGATACCATGTAGAAATTATATAACTTGTGTGTTATATGTCCAAGATTCTCCTGATCTCACACTATTTTAACTTCATGCAAATAAAAAATCTATTCCACCATTGATCATTTGCGGAAATTAAATCAAGATTGCAATGCACACATGAAACAATAAAAATTCACACACATTAACACAGTTGTTTAACAGAAAGCCTGAAGCTAAAAACCCCAACTATCTGTATATAATATATTTCATAGATATCATGTAACAATCCTCATACAAAACTGATCATATCAAGCTCTCAGTATAATATAATCGCTACACACTAATCAGGCCCGATCTTGCAAATCCATGCACCGATCTTTGCCACCTGCTAGCCTGCCTCTACTGAGCAATCCCTGCTGAAGAATGGCTCTGAATGAACTCGAATTCCTCCAACCTTTCTCAAGCAATCCTCATTGGCATCTCCATTGAGTGTTGGATGCAATCAATGCATCACTATAGTCACAACTGATAGTCACACTTTCTCTTTCACCTACCTCTCCATTGTTCTCCAATAAAACTGTCCATGCACTATAGTTAACTGATGTATTCTTCAGTTGATTAATGAGTTATTATTTAGTGAATTAATTAACTAATTAATTCACACCACTCTCACTAGTGTATCAATCAGTTAGACTAGATACAACTAGCTCAACTGAGTCTAACTGAGTTAAACTAATACAACTCCACCAACTACTTCTCAACTCCATAAACTACTGTCACCGCGGATTCTAGCGGAAATCTCTCTGTACGTGGCTCCGATAAACCTAGAATGACGTATTCTTTACATCACCTGTTGTGTGCCACATACGTACATGTAAATGGTCGAAGAATAAGTTAATGTTTATAGTCCAAATATTATTAAGAGCTAATAATATTCGACATATCTATTTTTAGACTGGCAATCTAAAAATAGATTCCGCCCAATATGTCCAAAAATAGAAGTCCATCTATTTTTCCAACTTGACCAACCATCCACAAATAGCATCCTACAACTCATAGAATATGATCGACATGTTTAAAAATAGACTTGCGCCAAAAATAGCCTGCGGGCCCACTTAGTGAAGGCGACTCTTTTCACTAAGCTCATCATCTTGTTGAATCTCAACAAATAGCATATCAATCATGGCACAATACTTAAAAAGAAGTCCAAGAATATTTAATTCAAATATAAACTTTTCATTTTCTAGAAAAAGCTGACAAAATGTAGTAGAGTTTATTTTTTGAAAGAATAAGATGAAGAATAGAGATTTGATTTGAAAGGCTGGTAAGGCCGTTTTTTATTTGAAGAGTGTGTTTTTATTGAAATTATATTTTAATTAACTCCAGTAAATTGTCTATCTCAAATCTTATTAATGTGATTGGATTTGCCAAAATATTAAAAGAATAAATTTAATCATTGGTGTAGTCCATATAGGAGATGTTCATGAATTGTAGTAAGTCTTATTCTCAAAAAAATTCAATGTGATTGGATTTTATTAATATGGTTGGATTTGAAAGAGACACTTAGGAAAAATAAATTTAATTATGTTAAGAATTATTGTTTTCATATATTCAATTTGGTGGATGTGATTGGATTTTGATTAGATTTGAAAGATATTTTAAAAAAATTAATTATATTAAAATTAGTGTCCACCTAAGAGATAGTGGCTAGTCTTTATCAAGTTCTACACATATTAACAAATTTTTTTATAAAATAAATTAATTATACATTTCAAAAATATATTATAAATAATATACATATAGATATATAATCATAATTTAAAATATTAAAAATTAATGAAAATTTATTAAAGATATAATAAACATAATCTCTAATTTCAAATAAAACTTTTGGAAGATTTTTATATCTATTAATAATAATTCATAATTATTAATTATATTTTAAAAATGAATTTAAATATATATCTATATATATAGATTAATTAATAAAAAAATTATAATTAACTCTAACTTTTCTTTTTTGGTTGATAATCAATATTACAAAAGTAATGGTGATCTTATAGGAATATGTGATTGTATATGTGGTTTTGTCTATAATTTAGAATTTCACAAAACCATATGAAATTAGATGAAATAGTGGAATGATTTTTTTTTTTGTTATTTATAATTTCTATTAAACCATAAATATTGCTTTATAAAAATCAAAGTTTTGCTATCTTATTGTCATTGTTTGCGGCAAGGGAAACCAAATCAACTAAGATTACTGTTACTGTAATAAAGACCTAACATCAAAACTTTCTAATTAGCTAGTTGCTTGGTAAAACACTATTTGAGGTAAGTACATGTAGTAAGGGTATACGTCTCAATACTGAAACCCCTCCTCACTAGATTAGCTAGGGTGGACCATTGACCACCCAAACTAAACCTCTACATAATGTGGGTTCTCACCCAAGGTTCTCACCCAGATAAGCTCCAAGAGTTCAATTCAACAACAACAAAACAATAATCCCAAATGCATGCCTAAGGAGTGAACTCTCCTCTCCTTTAATAGTCATGGGCTATCATAACACTATGGGTAAATACCATGAGTAATCTAAATACCATGGGTAATCTGAATACCATGAGTATTTTTATTCTCTTATTAAAGTGACTAGTATTATTATTTTTCCTTAGTCACTTTTCAATCAATTGATTTCTAAATAGTACATCATTACTTTTTGATCCCAAATGAATCTAAAAAATATCTGTTACATCATTGAAATGGAATTCAAAATCTACATGCTAAGACCAATCCCTGGTTCCCAAATGAATATGAAAACAGCTATACTAAACCCCTGCTAGATGATATGAGTAAGACACTATAGATTTGTATCTTTTGTCTTTCGGTTGTGCTCCCCTGCTTGGTCAAACCTTGCCATCTAAAAGGATAATCCACATGAATTACACTGCCAACTAGAAAATCTATCATCCTAATGCTTAAACACTCCTCATAAATTCCCATTTGATAAAATACCAACTTATAATCTCCCTCCAATCTAACTGCTGGAGGCTTCTATCACAGTAAATATCAACTGCTACTCTAACACCTTTGAAGTCTCCGACTTCCTAGTGAGTGTCTCTCCTACCAGTCATCAGCAACCCCACTCTGAAACAGACCCCGTGACCATTATGATTATCACTGAGATGCCACTACGGCATAGCTCTAACTCCTGTTTTTGCATCCCGATATACTTGATATCATGCTGAAACATCCTATAAGTTTAGTACCATCAATCCATCATTTCCATCTTGGAGGACAGAAAATTCAAAGATCACAGAATATTCATAAATCATACAATTAATATTACAATAGAGTATTTAAAACAGATCAGAGAGGATTAAAATTTTTTATTGATTCACAAATAAATGGGATACAGTGTCAGTGAGGACGGTGTATTAAAAATTCACCAGCAAAAATCACAAGAGTCGCGTTACAGTAAGCGACAGTATTCAAAACTGGATGACAGAGTGTTCAGACTATTCACAAAGGAGAGAGGGTTGTTTTAGTGTGTTTTGTTGAGTTTCTAGTATTGGAATTTGGTTAAATAAATTGAGGTGAAATTTTGGTTTATGTTATTTAAATTGATTTTTTTATTGAATATATGAATTCAACACTCTAAAAAAAATTTAGTGCATTTAAATGATTGATGATTACTTGTAAATCTCTATTTCTAATAAATTTCTGCCAAATTTTAAAGAAATTAGAGAAAAAATTCCACTTCAAAAAGACAATTCGATTCAAAAACAACTGCGGTAACGTATTAATGATGGCACAGTATTTAAAAAAAAATGCAACACGAGTAATAATTGAAATGAGAGTATGAAGTATCCACAAATAGAT
This sequence comes from Pinus albicaulis, assembly GCA_034641835.2. Taxonomy (NCBI): domain Eukaryota; kingdom Viridiplantae; phylum Streptophyta; class Pinopsida; order Pinales; family Pinaceae; genus Pinus; species Pinus albicaulis. Next base: position 1,933,286,318 of record CM076578.1, read on the forward strand.
GGGATAGCGTATCATGGCAACAAAAATGCCAGCTATATGAATTCAAATATAGATGTTTCAATTCCAAAAAGAAATCGGAGTAGAGATTAGATTTGAAGGGCTGTTGTTAATTTCAAAAGTGTGTATTTTTATTCAACATTTTCATAGCGAAAAGTAAAAAAAATGTATTTTAATTAACTCTAGTAAATTATGGATGTGAAATTTTATTAATATGATTGGATTTTATGTGGAACTTAAAAATAATTCCAGTCATATTAATAGTTTTATAAAAGATATGTGTGAGTTGTGGTCAGTTTTATTGTTAAATTTTATTCATGTGATTGGATTTGAAAGAGACATTTAGGAAAAATAGATTTAATCATGTTAGGAGTCAATGTTCTTTACATAAGAAATATATATTATTATGCCAATCATTGGAGTGAATGTTCTCAACATAATAAATATATATTATTATTTGTCAATGTTAATTTTTTTAACAAAAATAAATTGCAAATAAAATAAAAGAATTAAATTAAAAATAATAATTATAATTTCAAATAATTTTTTGGGAATAATTATATTTATTAATAAAAAAATAAAATAAATAGTTTTTTTGAAGAATTATATCTATTAATTAAAAAAAATCAAATTAAAAATAATAATAAACATAATCTATAATGAATGATTTCTATTAATAATAATTTAGAATTATTGAAATCTTTAAAGGACTTTAAAAAAATATTAAAAAAATATAAATATTTAAATAAATTAAAAAAAGTACATAATCATAATATTCTTTTAAGAGTGATAATCAATATTTTAAAAGTAATGATGAGATTGTATTGTCTTATATGAGCATTTGATTGTATTTGTGACTTTGTTTATGATTTGCACAAAATTAAAGAAAATTATTAATCAAGATTATAGTATGTGTTTTTTCCATTGGAAATGTTTATTATTGAGTTTATCTCTCAAACTATGTGAAAATAAATGAAATAGTGGAATGATATTTTTTTTTGTTGATTAATAATTTCTATTGAAACATAAACATTGCTTACAAAGTTTTACCATTTCGTTGTCATTGTTTATCACAAGGGAAACCAAATCAATGATGGTGAGTGCTATTTTCATATATACATAACATCAAAACTTTATAGTAAATGTCAAACTAGCTCTCTGATTGGTAAAACACTATCTGAGATTGTTAACAAAATAACAACTTAGTAGCTGTTATTTATCTTGGCCATATATCTAATTGTTAAAATAAAATTTTATAACCAAAATTTCAACCAAGAATTATAAACAATCATTATTTGTTAGAAGACGTCATTGGGGCAAGGTACTGTGCATTGGAACCTACTGGAGGTTTAACATCACACTAGAGGTGTCCAATATGTGGTAGGAAAACATCAAGCTTGACCAAGTAGGAGCACTATTGGTGTTTAAGACTTTGAATTTCATTGTGGCATGCAATAAACTCATTGTGGTAATGTTGATAGTGTTGGATACTGCCAACATATAGCCCCCCCTCGATGTGAAGTCCCAATTAGACTTCACATTATTTGGAGTAGGGGCCCCATCCGGAGTATCGACCCAACCACCATGACACAAAGGTTCGCCTTGGTTTCAATGAATAACATAAGATATCATATACATAACCTGTTGAAATTCAACAAGAATATCCTAGTGAAAATTAAGCACCTACACTAGGATGAGGCCTCAGGCTATTTTTAGGTGTATGTCCATTTATAGATGTATGTGCATATCTATTTTTAGATGTATGCCCATTTTTATTATCCCTTAATATTAGATGGACAATAAAATATAATATATTCTCAATGAGGACTTGGAAATAGTTAACTGAAGTGGAAAATCAGTTAGCTAAGTGAATTTCGAGTTAAGTGGTTGGTTGGTGGGACATGTAGGTTGACTTTAGTTGTAACTGAGTGATTCGAGTTGTAACAGAGTTGGAAGTGCAGTGGTGCATGAGTTGTGCAAGTTGTAAGTAGTTTAACTCAATTAAGTGAGTTAAACTCAGTTGTGCTAGTTGTAACTGAAGATACACTAGTGAGAGATCAAGTGAATTAATTATTAATTAATTCACAATCAGTGGTCTCACGTGCAACTGAAGATTTACTATTATTAACTACATGCATGTCAGATCCAGTGGAGACCCATTTGAGTTCTAGGTGAAAGGGAAGTAAACTATCACTTGTGACATTATCCACTTGGACCAATGTAAGCACACACACATTGGATGAGCCCATGAGGATTACGCAGTCAAGGCAGGCAAGAAGGCAATTCAGGAATTTCTTTCAGCAGGGATTGGGTAGTGGAGGCAGGTTGTCTGGAGACAGTAAATTGAGCAAGTGATTTGCCAATTTTTGTATGACAGTGTGAGACAATTAACTGATGTACTGAGAGCTCTTGTGATTGGAGTTTTGTATGTAATTTTTTCATGATCCATGATATAATATAAAATAGAAGATAGTGGGGTTTTTAGTTGTAATTTTTCCCCGGGAAATTATCTTGTTGTGTGTGATTGATCTTTCTCCATGATATTGTAATTGGCGATTGTGTTTTTAATTCCAAAAATATTTGTAGAAGCGACTTAGTATTTAACTTTAGCATATTGTTAGATCAGGTGAATCCAATGTATACATGCATATTGTATAAGTTCTACATGTTATCAGAGCACATGAAATTGTAGAAGTGAAGCATGAGTTGAGTTTGTTGGTGGATAGAATTCGAATTTGCAGAAAGACTTTCTTGGTGCTACAACTTATTCAAGATCGAAACGACTTTCAATGGCTTGAAGTTAGAGTATGTACTCGAGGGAAACTCGAACTACATTGCTTGGAAGGATAGGATGGAGGTGGTACTCGAAGACAATAGCTTGAAGGAATTCCTTGAAAAATATGTTCCTAAGCTGGATGCTGCAGATCCTGCTAATCTTGATGCATGACAAAAGAAAGTGGAAAAGGCAAGGAGGATCCTGTTGGAGGGAGTACGAGACGAAATTGTCTCAAGCCTCCATGGGAAAGCCACACCAAGACTTTGACAGATCTCTTCCAAAGTAGCAGCGACCATAGGAAATTGGCACTCAAAGATAAACTCAGGAAGATCAAGATGGAAAAGGGCGACACCATTCCAAAGTATTTCACGAAGTTTTTCCAATGCCAGGATGAACTGGGGAGTGTGGGAATAACAGTCGCTGATGATGATTTGGTGAGTTTGGCTCTCTTGGGACTTCCTAAGAGTTGGCATAGTTATGAATACTCTGTCAACAGACGGGAAAAATTTCTGGATTGGGAATGAATGTGGTCAGATCTGGTGTAGGAGGATTTTAGGCGGAACACTAGAGATGGCTCTTCATCAAAGCATAATGATGAAGAGGATTATGCTTTCGTTGTCAAGGCGAATAAGGGGAAGGGGAAGAAATTCCATTCTAAATCTGAGTCTAAAGGCAAGAAGCAGGACATGTCCAAGGTGAAGTGTTTTCACTGTCACGAACATGGGAATTTTGCTACTAAATGTCCCCAAAAGAAGAAGAACAAGAAGCTTGCTGGAGCTGCAGTTGGTGAGGCTCTTGCCTTGAAATTTGAGCTTGAATTCTCCTTGATTGCATGCATGGTGTCAAGTGAATTGGGATCAGTGTGGTATTTGGATAATGGTGCTTCCTTTCACATGACGAGAGATAATGAACTTTTCATTGACCTGGAGGAGAAAGATCTCCAGATGCAATTGAGATGGGAGACGACAGACGGTACAATGCTACTAGGATTGGTACCATTACCTTTTAGAGGGAGTTAGGTAAACCATTTCATTTAAAATATATGATGCATGTACTAGTTCTCAAGAAAAATTTGGTCTCAGTCGCAATGTTGGAGGACAAAGGCTATGACATTGTTTTTAGTGATAGAAAAGCTTTCATGCGACATAAAACAATGGGTCAAGCCAAGAGGATAGGGATTCGAGTTCAGAATCTATACAATATGGAGGTAGATGGTTGCGCTGCCATAATGGGCAAGGTAGAGAAAGTGGTGATCCGTGATGAGGGTGAATTATGGCACATGCGATTGGGACATCTTCAAAACGGAGCCTTGAAAGTCATGCAAAAAATGTCTACTGGACTTCCAATGGGAACACTTGCTTAGTTAGATCAGTTCAAGGGTTGCACCATGGGGAAGTATGTAAAGTCCACCTTTCATGAGAAGGATAACTGTGCTTCAGGGATCCTTGAGAGAGTTCACACAGACGTGTGTGGACCATTCTCGGTTACTTCAATAGAAAAACATAAGTACTATGTAATATTTGTTGATGACTTTTCTCGTAAATACTGGATCTTCTTCATGCAAAAGAAAGATAAAAAATTCTATAAGTTTTATGAGTTTAAGGCGTTGGTGGAGGAAGAGCCGGGGAAGCAAGTGAAGGCTCTTAGGAGCGATAATGGTGGAGAATACATCTTTAACGAATTCAATAACTTCTGCAACAAAGAAGGAATTCGAAGAGAACTCATAGCGCCTCATAACCCAAAGCAAAATGGGGTCGCTGAGAGGAAGAATAGAATGATAATGGGTGTAGCACGAGCAATGTTGCATGATCAGGGCCTACCAATGCATTTGTGGGTAGAAGCATGCAACACTGCGGTTTATGTGCAGAACCGTTGTCTGCATAGTGTACTTGACATGAATACACTTGAAGAAGCTTTCACTGGTAAGAAACTGGATGTTTCACACTCTAATATTTTTGGCTCATCTGTTTATGTGCCTGTGACCAAGGACGCCAAGAAGAAGCTGGAGTCGACTGTTAAAGTTTGGATTTTTGTGGGGTACACACAAACACTCCATAATTATTATGTGTATTTTCCAAACAACATAATGACTGTTGTGTGACAGGATATAAAATTTGATAAGGGGAAAGCCATGCGGTTGTCACTTGAGAGGGAGTTGGACTTGCACGCGGAGGAGGAATTGCTAGTTCCTAAATATGAGTCTCTAGATGTGGATCAACCATAAGAGGAGGTTCATGAAGTGGAGGAAGCCACTCATGTAGAACCATCCATCAGAAATGGCAGAAGGCGCACCACGAAAGCTAATAGGCTGAGACTAGATGCTATACAGTATGTAGGAGCCTCTACTTCAAAACACACACAAAGACAGTCTCCTAATCAATTTAATAGATACATGGCTCTCATGAGAAATTTATTGTGACTGAATCATATTCCTTTCAAGAAGCAGTGCAGCAGCCTACTTGCATTGATGCAATGGTGGAGGAGTATGACTCCATTATCAAAAACAATGCTTGGGAAATTGTTCCAAGACTGGTTGATAAATCAGTGGTAGGTTCGAGATGGATCTACAAGTTAAAGTAAGCTACTAATGGGAGTGTGGAGAAATACAAGGCCATATTTGTGGCCCGGGGCTTCTCACAGATTGAGGGGATAGATTATGATGAGACCTTTGCACCTGTCGCAAGGTACTCTTCCATAAGGACCATCCTTGCACTCTCATTGCAGATGGGTTGGCGCATTCATCAGATGGATGTGAAAACTACGTTTCTCAATGAGATCATTGAGGAAGAGGTGTACATAGAGCATCATGAAGGTTTCAATATCTTCAATAGCGGGTCACATGTGTGCCGACTCAAAAGAGCGTTGTATGGGCTAAAGCAAGCACCTTGTGCTTGGTACACTCGGATAGATAACTATTTCACTGGACTAGGCTTCACCAAAAGTGAAGTAGATGCAAACTTGTACCAAATTGGGGTGGAGGGTAAGATTTTAATCATTGTTATTTATGTTGATGATTTAATATTGACTAGTGATGAGCAACTGATACATTCATGCAAGGAGGATCTTGCAAGGGAGTTCGAAATTAAGGATTTGGCCCTCCTTCATTATTTCCTTGGATTGGAAATATGCCAGCGAGATGGTGAAATTTTTGTGTCTCAAAGAAAGTATGCAAAGGAGATAATGGGTAAGTTTAACATGGAGGGTTGAAAACCCATGGATACTCCTCTTCCAGGAAACTGGAGGAAAGAGGATGCTACTTCTGGAGAGATAGTGGATGCTACTGTTTCTGGAATTGTTACCCTAAAGGTCTTGGGCTGATAACATTCACAGATCAGGGGCATGCCATTACAAGAAGGACTCACCTAACAAAATTTTAGGCTAATAAATAGAAACTATAGGTTGCAGCACTTACCCATATATCCCTTGATTGAAGTAGATCCCGCGGGGTGCAAACCCCCTGCAACTCTATGTGCTCCGAAATCTGTAAACCAACAAAGAACGAACACAAAATCCCAGTTTTACAACATATATATGTTCTAGACGTTAGTGGAAATCATGTATAACATCATAAAAACAATATTAAATGTTCAATTGATGATCAATACACATGTATAAAACATTGTTGACACGTAAACATCAGGAACAAGATGGATTCTTCTATTATTAATGACATGTACAATACATAAACGTGAAGAGATCACCTGAAATCTGCCACGGCCTTCGAGCATACCATCCTCTGGATCTGCCCAACCTTAGCCTCTCAAGGTTTCTTCCAATATGAGTGCATAATGGATTTCAAGGAAACAAGGGTTTCCTACATATATCTAGGAAGTGCAGGAGGCACAGGAATATATCAGACTTGGATAGGGCTCCAACAACGTATAATATCTATATTTCTCTCTCTCTTCCCCTCTTAGGCCATTCCCTTGAGGGGCTTTTATACTCCCTCAAATTAGTTTTTTACAGTTGGGAATGGTTAGGCCACGTGCTAGGGTGGTTAAGTTACTAGAACAACCGTAAACCCCGTCTCAAAATAGGGAATATATATATATATATATATATATATATATATATATATATATATATATATATATATATATATATAGATAGATATATATATATTTTAATGATTAAAATGTCATACATGGTTCTCTATAAATGGACTCACGTGTATACGCGGAAAATTCTAGGTAGAGTCGTGTATGGGTTTTAAGATACTGTTTTTTGAGAAAGTGTCCAAGTTTGAAGGAAAGGGGTGCCCAAGGCCAAAGAAAAAATCATCAAGTATGTGATGGTGATAAATGATGCTATAATAGATGCCCCCTAATATATGAGGTCAAAAGGGGTACATGATGGCCGAAATGTATTATGTGCATAGAAAGAACCTTGCGAGGACTAGAGAGGACTTCACTAGATTTCAGCCTGCCAAAAAACCCATGAGAGAGATCAGAAAGATAGCTCATGTTTGAGGTGGGCATATCCATGCTCAGTGAAAGAAAATCATGTATGCATATGAAGCATAGAACAGATCCAATATGTATACAAGTATAGCTGAAAAATGTAAAGTACATAGTGAATCATCTGATCACTACCCGGAAGTACAAGTCAAATCAAGTCCAAGTATCACATATAAAAGACTGATCAATGATGTTGGAACGAATGTCTAATCACAAAAGTCACAACTGAATCTCCAAGTACCAAATAATAAGTGGTGGAACAAATGGTACAACACGCAACTCGGGAGCTAACATATAAGATGTTGTTGTAATGAAACTGCAATATATAAGGGTGGATGGTGTCACTGGCAGAAAAATAAAGGAGCTGTCAAAGTGAACCAAAACATGCTGATGAAAACCCGCGGTCTTCACCGTCACTATGGAACAATTCTACACAATGGGAATAAATGAGCTAAAGTCGACCATGTGAGAAATTGTTTGATTACCAGTCATTGATGTATACCGTTAACAAACAAGAGACACCCCACCGATAATGATAATGAGTGTCAAGGTGCCCCAGTACAATTTAGCAAGTGCGAATGAATGAGTTGAAGTTGAACACTTGAAAGAATCTATCAATCAGGAGGCAATTATGTATCCTCACTGCCGATAGTGAAGAGTCTACCACTGAGGATTGCAAACCCTAAGGTACTGACAATAAGACTCTAGAACTTATTCCTAGAGAAATGAGTCGAATTTGATGGGAAAAGATTTGCTGGAAGGAAGGCATTGAGGCATCCCACATAAGTCCAATATAAGTGTAACCCAGGCCAAGATTTGGAAGGAATCAGACGAAGTAGAGTGAAGTAACCAACCCGAAGTACGTTTCCAGCATGCACAAGATGAAGCTAGAACATGACATAAACCATTTGAACCAACCAATAATGAAAGGTGACAAAGAGGTGAGATATCCACCAATAGGGTCAAATGGAAATCAAGGTACTTCACGAATCCCAGGTGTGATAATGTAAGCTGATGTCGAACACAAGGAAAACCACTCAATCAAAGACCCATGATGATGATCAAATGTTGAGTACAAGGTCACCTATCAGTGATGTAAATAGGGCTAGGGTGCAGCTCTAGGTTTACTCTTAGAGCAATATGTCATAGTCGATAAGAGACAAATCCACTAGCAAGAAGTCAATAGGGACCTTCTCAAACCAACACGAGCAAAGGACCAAATATCTGATGTGATAGAACAAGATATTGACAAGACCAGGAAGGCCGACTGAAAAATGAGTCAAGAGACATCGCAGAAAGGCCGACTCAGGTTAAATTTCCTTGAACAAAAACACAACTCATGTTTGACTATGGTAGCAAATAATAACTTTGTATAAATTTGTCATGCAGGAGGCATAAACAAACCCTCCATATGATTGGAAGAGATAACCAACCTGGGGAGTGCTGAATCATGAAACAAGGTTATGGCTTCTCCTAAGTCAAAACTAAACCATCCCAAATGGAGAAAAGACAAATTTTTTGTGCTTTGTTCAAGGGCGACAAAACTGACACTATAGCTACCATTAAATATGGAAGAAATATCCCGTTCCCACTCTATTTCAATTTTTTTTGTTGTTGTCTTTTTCATATTCAAAGCCTGAAAAATAATAAAATAATGCTATAGTACAATGTATAGAACGAGTGTCGTGAAATAGATGCACTATTTCTTGGGATAGGAACAATCCTATGCTCAATGCAAGGTGGAAAAAACTAGTAAGTGACACTCAGAGGAATGTTCTGTCCATGGGTAAAGGTGTCAAGTTGCAGAAGCTAAGTGATTGCATGGTTAGCTTGTACAGAAAGACATGGTCAAAAGATGGCTTAAACATTGAGTCCAAATGAAGTCGGCTAAAGGCTAGGATAAACAAGTAGTCAACATGAAATGCAGTAATACAACTCGACAACATAAGGGAGCCTCTAGGGTAATGGCCAGAAAGATGATAGTGAAGAAGAAGAAGAATGAAGCTTCAATGCATAAGACATGGCTGGACTAAAGAGGACTCCCGAGCCTACAATAATTGCAGCATGGGCGACAAATTCTAGCGAGGAACTAACTAGGAAGCCCATGTAAAGGGAGGCTCTACCACCAAGTCATGATTAAAAAATCGGTGAGTGAAATGGGTTAATTACTCATGACATGATGGGATCGACCCTATGGCAAGTGATCAGAATGGAGCCTAGTATGCAAAATGCAACGGAAAGTGGATTCCCTAACCTATATGCCAGTTCAAAATCAAATACCTGCCATGACAGGTCAGCGGTCATGGTTCCGAAGTAAAACTAGAAAAATATCGAATTTAACAATATGTACCTGAAAAATACCTTGCCCAACACTTACAAGCCAAACGATTATATAACCTTAATCAAATTTAAAAAATAAGCATAAGGAAAATTTTCAACAAAATTTCAAATTCTGGGTATAAATACACACCATTTGACTCACATTTGGATCATTTTCACATTGCAGAAGTAGAGAAGGAGCTTTTGGAGCAAAAATTCATTTTATCAAAACAGGAGAAATCAACCATCAAATCGCGCCAAATCAATCAAGTAAGCCCTAAAATAATCATGTTCATCAATTTCGTTCCATTTTAACGCAAATTTTTTTAAATTTGACCGTAGAAAAGAGATTTTTTGATGAAACCCTCTGTGCATACTCGGGTTCGTGTGGACGAACATGCGTATCATACACGACTGTGTATAAGCGAAGCCACGTATGCACAAAGAGAAAATTTAAAATTTGAATTTAATCAATGATTTAATGATTTTTTCAGGATGTCCATTAGCTGGAGAGAGCATGAACATAGTGCCATCGACAATGAGGTGATGGAAGATGAAAATTCACTAAGTATTCTTTGAAATTGTTGATTGCTCAAGTTTTTCAAAATGCCAAATATGAAAAACAATTTATGGTTACTTCAAATGTTGGTGAATTATTGGGAGCCAGAAGAGGACTGCTTCATAATTGACTAGATGCCACTACGCATAGAAGTGGAAGATATTTACTTCATCACTAGACTCTCTCTGAGAGGAGATCCAGTAGAATTACATGGAAAGCCTGTTGGAGGGCTTACCGTAGAGGATTATGTACAAGTCTACTACGTAGAGGATGCACAAAAGGTAGGAACTCAGATTGATATCAGAGATTTGAAGGATTTATACATGAAGATCCTTCTCTTCACCATTGGCAGAGTAGTAGAATCTGCTTCTCTGCATCAGGCTTTGAGGACACAAATGAGTATAGTAGTATAATTCCTGATTCATCTCTTTGATTGGTGCACAACATTACTGAGCAATATGAAGAAGCAGTTAACTTCAATCCAAAAAGCAAAGACCAAACATTTAGAGTATGGTACAATCTTGCTGACATTATTCTTTGAGAGGGTCCCAAGGCTTCAGCCCAAAGTCATCTCAACTATTAGCAACCCGAGAGATCCAAGAATAGCCTGATGGGCAGATCTGATGAGGAGATTAGGGGGAAATGAAGTTCCCCAGACCACGTGGGATGATGAGTTCTTCCAATGGTGGGAGGAACAAGTCATCGTAGTGGAAGATTATCCCTAAGCTGGGATGGACTTTTGTGTTGATCCAGATCTAGTCCTGCTACCCGGTGCAGCATGGGGCGCAATCAGTGAGATTGCAATTTTGATTTTTGATTATGTGATTTTTTTATGATTTTTTCAAAGTATGAAAATGAAAAAATGTTTTTGATTGGACTAAATGACTTACAAAATTATGATGATCATGATGTAGACATGGGACCAGTCCGACCTGAGGGCTACCCAAGGCACAAGCACCACAGAGGTGAGGCAGATGCTGATGACCTTGGTAGAAAACTCCATGCCGTCTAGAGTAACTTGGAGAGTTTGACTCGCCAAGTGCCTATGGCTGCAATAGAGGACCTACCAGAAGCTATCCAGAGGTGGGTATTTGGAGTACCATAAGACTGGGTGCGATTATTTCGCTGTGTAGTGACTGCCATCGTGTTCTATAGGAACATGAATGTTGGGCAGGGACCTCAGGAATAGATTTATAGATATGATCGGATGAATGTAATATTTTTTGATAGACATGATCGGGCATAAGCCCTAATTTTGTAGAACATGATGGTCCAGATTTTGTATATTTTTAAACACTCTGACTATATATATATATATATATCTATATATATATATATATACAACTATTTATATGATGTGATGACTCAAATGTATGAAAATGTATGAAAATGTATGAAAATGTATGATGTATTTGATATATTTTTTAAAGTATTGAATGATGAATATGCCAATCAATTACTTGATTAGCCAATGAGTCTGCCATCCAATTTTCAGCTCGAGGAATATGAATGGATGTTATAAACTGAAATGATCTTTGTAACAAATGTACCCTAAAAAACAACCGATGTAAAAATGGGTCTCAAACCCGATATGTGTTGTTCAACTGCGAGACCACCAGCTGAGAATCCAAGAAAAATACTAACGAATCAACACTCAAGGATATTGCCTCTGAGAGTAGATTAATCACTGCAGTGTATTCTTCTACATTGTTCGAAGCAGGACCAATGTAGACACTTCTAGGCAAAAGTCACGGAAGCTAAGTTACGGGTATGTCTACTAGCAGCATCGGTGAAACCAAAGTGACTCATGACATCCAATAAAACTTGCCAAAGCAGATCAAATTCATCAAAATCACACCACCAAATCGAAAAATCAAATACGTACAAAAACAAAAATATATACAACAAAGCAAGATGCTAGGCCAAAGCCTAGGCATAATAATTTTTTAAATAGAGCCCATTTCTGGGCTCTACCAACTCATTCCTGTCAAAATCAATCAAGGCATAAGCACCTTTCTTCAGAACCTTTTTAACTATGAAGGGGCCATACCACATGGATTGAAACTTACCTGCCCCCAAGGCATCCTTCTCTTGGGCATAAACCAAGACAAGGTCACCTTCAGAGTAGACCCTAGGTTTGACCGCCTTATCATACTGAACCTTTACTCGTTTCTTATGTGCCTCACTCATTGTAGCTGCATCTCGACACTACTCATCCAAATGTTTCAGATGAAGAAGGTGTTCTTCGAGACTAGAAGTGTCCAGAAGAAGCTCAAAAACTAACTTAAGAGAGAGAATTTCATATTCGATGGGAAATATAGATTCTAACACATAAGCCAGTTGAAATGGAGTAAAACCAGTTGCAGTTTTGACTGACATCTGGTATGCCCAAAGTGCAGGATATAACATAATATGCCAATTGGATCTGGCTTTATCAATCGTCTGTTGAAGAACTGTCTTCAAGGATTTTTTTCACGGCTTCGACTTGCCCATTGGCCTAAGGATAATAAGGAGACAAGTTCTCCTACCAGAAACCCAATTTCAGAGCCAATTCAGCCATCATGTTGTTTTGAAAGTGACTTCCATGATCAGTGACAATCTCTTTGGGAATACCAAAGCGAGAAATGACTTGATTGAAGAGGAAAAGAGCTGCTATCTCACCGTCATTCCCAAAAGTAGGCATAGCCTCAACCCACTTCGTGAAGTAATCTACAACTACGATAATGTACTTGTGACCTTTAGCTGAAGGCGGGTTACAAGTAGTAAAATTAATACCCCACTTTGTAAAGGGTCCGACAATAACGACAGGAAAGAGTGGAATAATTAAACATAACCAACAACAAATCATAAACATAAACACAGATGTTTAACTGAGAAACACCCCAAACTCTGGGGAAAACCCATCCTAATGAAATTTCATTAGCCTTGGCCAAAACCATAGCCAATCCAACTAAGTGAGCCTTCACCTCTCACATCCAGGCCTACATTACAATGAATTCCTCTGAGCCTTTTATAGGCTCCATTACATGCAATACCATGAGCTGAAAACCATGGGTGCATAATACCATGTGCCCTAAAACCATCACTGTTTAACTCGGTCAAACTTGACTATAATTGCAAGTCAATTTACCTAACATTCCCCCCTTAAACTTGACTTGGGGTTTCCTGACTAAATCTAGCCAAAACTGCTAAATGAGACAACCCCGCTCACTCTAGCTCTTGCCCCCTCAAATTTTTACCCAGGGTAATTATTAACTTTGACATCACCCCTGTCACCTAGGTCTAACCCAGACTTTACCAGTGATTACCCAGGGGTACGCATGCCATACCAGGTCTTACACTAGTATGCCCATTTACATGCAAAAGTTAACTCCATTATATATATATATATATATATATATATATATATATATATATATATATATATATATATATATATATATATATATTTCATTGTTGCTATTTTAACACATCCTCTCTAACACAGACTTACCCAGTGATGGAACCAACACAGGTCCAAACACATCATTGTGCACAAGCTCTACTATCTTGTTCGCCCTCTTAGCACCAGAAGGAAAACTCACCCGATTCTGCTTCCCATATACACAATGTTCACAGAAATCGAAATCCAGAGAGCTATTAGACATACCTATTACCATAGCATTTCCATGTAGTATCCAAAGGCCCTTCTCTCCAATATGTCCAAGCCTTTGATGCCATAGCATGGTCTTTTCTCCAGAGACCGCTAGGATTTCCGCTCCACTTTCGGGAACCACAGAACTATTGCACCCATCAATAACAGTGCTGCCCTGAAGCTTGTACATAGTTCCAATCCAAACTCATCAAATTAATACCCGTGCTCACCGAACCATCTTACATGTATCTTTCTTGAACACTGTTTTTACACCTGCATCATCCATCTTGCTTACAGAAATTAGATTTCTGGCCAATGCAGGGATGTGCAAAACACCATGAAGTGTTCTAATCCTTCCACCTTGCAGCTTCAGCTTGAATTTTCCACGTCTGACAATTTTGGCTTTCCTATCATCTCCTAAGAAGACATCACCGCCATCATATTTCTCATACTCGCAGAACCACTCCCTATGGGGAGTGAAGTGAAAGGTTGCACCCGAGTCAATCAACCATGACTCATGATCTACATGTGTATTTGAAAAAGAAGCCAAATACACATCTCCACCTTCATCTGAGGTGGTTTTTGCCTTTGCAGAAGGAGCATCATCAGATCCCTTTCCTTTCTCAGGAGCTTTAGATCCGCAGTCCTTTTTGTAGTGCCCTTCCTTTCCGCATTTCCAGTACACTTTTACAAACTTTCCAGGAGATTTAGATCTCCCTCTATATTTAGATCTCCCACTCGAAACCTTATTCTTCTTTATGTTCTGGGACCTTCCTCATATAGATAAGGCATCTCCATTCCAACCCTCCATATTTCTCCATCTCATTTCCTCCGACAACAAGGCTGAGACAATGTCATCAAAATTCAAGGTAGTTGTATTGCTACCTATTGCAATAACCAGACTGTCCCACGAGTCTAGAAAAGAACACAACAAACTGATGCACCTATCTTCATCTGAGATTTTAATATCAACAGATGACAACTGACTTACCACAGTATTGAAGGCGTTCAGATGCTCTGTCACCGAGTCTCCATCCTTCATCCTCAGGTTACACAGATAAAATGCCCCTAGTTAACTCGATATACCATTTGGTAGCATTTATAGTTAAGGTTCTTTGAAATAATCTCAATCTAATCGAGTCATCAATCAGAGAGTTTGAGGAACACCATAAATGGAAAGTGGTGATATGATCTGCCGGATCCTCGCAAGTCTTCCCTCCAAATTTTGGTATGTCTAAAGTGAGCTTGGTGGGGACCGGAGGCCAAATTGGACTATACCGAATAAGATCATTAGTCAATTTCGACAGATCTGTTAAGTTTAATGTTTCCAGAAATGGTAAGCGAGGAGGAGCCTGGGAATTCCATCCCCCATAGGAAGGATTCCCCACATTATGAAAAGAATAACCTAGATTTGTTGAGGGACCAGGCTTCCAGGTATTGTTCATAGAGAATGTTGGGCCATAAGAAAATCCTTGTGACCGAAAATTCAGAGAAGGACCCCCTCCGCCAACATAAAGTGACTATATACAGGACCATTTCCTCCAAATGAGGTAGTGAACAGAGAGGAAACCCCTTGATAAGGGTTCCAAGCATTTGCAAATGGAGAAAAAGCCTGAGAATTAATCGATGAAGGGAAAGGAACATTCCCTTGCTGACCAGCAAGAAACTGATTCCCTGCTCCTAACGCTGTAAAAACAGGGTTCCATCCCGTAAAAACATTAGAACTTTGACCTCTCGAAAACAGATTGAAACCTGAAATTTGAGAGGTAAAAGGTAACGATCCTAAGGAAGGGTTTTAATGAGGGATGTGCCCACTTCCAAAGGGGAACCCTTGAAACGAAGTTGATCAACTAGCCATAGAAGGAATGGGTGTGGAGACAGCTGAAGCAATAGAAAAGGAGAAAGAAGGAATCCCACTAGTGGGCATTCCAAAAGAAAAGGGACTAGATTGAGAAGCATGTGCTTGGGTGTAACTGCAGCCAAACACAACAGCACTAGAAGTGATTGTCGATGTATTAATAGTGCCCCCTCCTTCCACTGAAAGAGGAGTCTGAACACCTGCAGTGCTCACAGTCGAAACTCTGTTCCCAGTCGTGGCCATCGAAAGGTATGAATATTACAGATAAGAAGTTTCTGATCTCTGAGACTCGAGTCTGATGTACTGAATAATGTAATATTAAAAATAAGGAAGAGGAGATGGAAGAGACTCAACAGGCTGAGGTACTTCCTCTATTTCTACTTCTTTTGCTGGAAATAAAACTCTAGATATGAGTGAAGCACTCCTCTCTATACTAACACTGACACTAGAACCACCCACAAAAACTTCAAGCCCCGACGGAAGATCTCTCTCTGCTGTGTTTGAAACCACCGGGTGAAAATAACCCTCTGAATTACTCCTACGTCTTCTTGAAGAAGGCTCGACACTCGTGGGAGACAACCCATGAAGCCTCCTCGATCGATGAGGTGACCGGTCAGCCACTTTAAGAGATTAAAATTAGACTAAAAAATATATGAAGCTAAGAAATATAGGAGAAAAGAACACACTCTAAAAAAAGTTCCTAAGATACAGCCAGGCAAGCAGCTCTCAAGTATTTCCGCTCTGGGTGATTAGGACTGGACACCAAAATACAAGACAACAAAATAATAGGACCTTCCGAAAATAGTCTGGGGTAATTATGTCCTAGGCCTACTAGCGAAGGTAACAGAAACAGTTACGCCAATCTCCTAACAATAGCCTTTGCTGGTACAAGTCCCTAAGCTTCGCAAGGCACCCTCTAGAAGTACTGATGGAAGTGATGCAACATCTGTCTCAGGTACCATGGATATTCCCCCTAAAAGTCACCTTTATGGTCCCTAGGATAGGAAACTATGGGCACCAATCCGTATTTGCAGCTGGGCGGAATGGTCTTAGGTCAAGATTCAACAAATAGGAGAGGGGGTATCTCTCTTCTCTGCCTGCACTATCCCTCGCACTTGACTCTCTAGAGGAAAGCTTTCCCAGTCCACTTAATGGTGTTGGATTTCACTCATTAATAAACTTTTTATGTTTAACAATTTGAGCGGCCTTCGAGAGTTAACTCTCCACTCACCTAAGCCAAGGCCCTATAAACTAGCGAGTTGATGTATGATTAATGACAAAAAAACAAAAACTTATAGTTTATTTTAATTAGATCGCTTGTTTTAAATTGGCTGTTATTTAAGTCAAGGGCTCATGGAAGTGAAACTGATGGTGTTTTATGATGCAGAAGAAATCAATGAAAATCTAGTTACATGCAAATGCAATGATTTACTTTTGATGAAAAGTGATTTCTACACAGGTTCTATGAACTAATAAGAAAAAACTTTGTTTTTTCTTTTCAGACAGTCAAACTTCACATGATTCATAAATTTACAAAAAAGACTAAAATGCTTAAATGCACTTAATGCAAACTACCAATGATATGCAAATCCTAAGATGCTAGTTCTAAAGAAGCAAAAAGAGTTCTTAGACAATGGTTCAATCACTTTTTGACAGAAAACAAGGCCAATTCCAAACATATCTCCTATGCATAAGAACATAAAAAATGCAGTTGATAAAAGAGGTAAAGCAAAAGAAAACTTGCTTCACAATCAAGCCAAGAACCGAAGGCAAGAAATCAACCAAGAAGCTCCAAAATATGTAATGAAACCATCAAAACAAACTCAAAGCAAAATATACGGAAAACATAAAATGTTTTTGTGTTTTTTGCTTATAATGGAAGAAAATATATTTCAAGAAAACAAACAAAAAACTACCCAAGGACCGGAATCAAGTCATATGAATCTCAACAAAGGCTTCAAAAGTTCTCAAGCCAACTATGCTACTTTCGTAGCGGGACTTAAATGAGCAAATATAAGCAAGAAACTTAATCAATTGATTTAGCACAATAGCATAGTATTGCAATGAATAAAACAAAGAGGAAAAAACCATAAGTGAAACAATGCATAGGCCCAAGAAGAGCAACCAATCAGAGGATCATTGTTCCAATAGGTCAAAACAACCAAGAACTTCAAGAAAAGACCTTGGTGCTTCAGCCGCAATTGCAAACACATAAAACAATACAATTCACCAAATGGCTAGGTTTTCACAAAACAAGAGAGAAACATATATACATAGTCCAGAGAGCTTAAAGACACCACAGGAATGGTTCAACATAGACAGAATAGACCACAGGGGCTGAAAATTAAAAATTTCAAAATTTCCTAGCCATACGCACTTTTATAGTGTGCAACTAGCGTGTATACACGACTGTAACAAAGGAAAATCGCGTATACGTGGGTCCCTTTGGAAAACACAACAAGTATACATGACTATGCAAAGAAAAAACTGCGTATGGAAATAAAGATAAGGAAAAACAAAAAGGTCAAGCCTGATCAAGAGACCAGGTCTTCTGTCTAACTGTGAAAAGACTTGCTAGACTACAAAAAGTGATAAAACATGTCAGGAACCTATAAGATAGATAGAACAACCCAAATGAGAAATCACAAGAATGTGATCCCCAACATAGTCGCCATTTCTGTTTCGGGAATTGTTACCCTAAAGGTCTTGGGTTGATAACCTTCACAGATTAGGGGCATGCCATTACAAGAAGGACTCACTTAACCAACTTTTATGCTAATAACTAGAAACTACAGGTTGCAGCACTTACCTGGATATCCCTTGATTGAAGTATATCTTGTAGGGTGCAAACCCCCTGCAACTCTTTGTGCTCTGAAATATGTAAACCAACAAAGAACAAACACAAAATCCTAGTTGTACAACATATATATGTTCTAGATGTTAGTGGAAATCATGTATAACATCATAAAAACAATATTAAATGTTTAATTGATGATCATTAGACATGTATAAAATATTGTTGACACGTAAACATCAGGAACAAGATGGTTTCTTCTATTATTAATGACATGTACAATACATAAACGTGAAGAGATCACCTGAAATCTACCATGGCCTTCGAGCATATCGTCCTCTGGATCTGCCCAACCTTGGCCTCTCAAGATTTATTCCAAGATGAGTGCACAATGGATGTCATATAGGGTGATGAAAATCTCAAGGAAACAAGGGTTTCCTACATATATCTGGGAATTGCATGAGGCAGGGGAATATATCAGACTTGGATAGGGCTCCAACAATGTATAATATCTATATTCCTCTCTCTCTTCCCCCCTTAGGCCATTCCCTTGAGGGACTTTTATACTCCCTCAAATTAGTTTTTTACAGTTGGGAACAGTTATGCCACGGGCTGGGGTGGTTAAGTTACTGGAACAACCGTAAACCCCGCCTCAAAATAGGGAATATATATATATATATATATATATATATATGGCATACGCGGTTCTATATAAATGGACTTGCGTGTATACGCGGAAAAGTCTGGGCAGAGTCGTGTATGGGTTTTAAGATACTGTTTTTTGAGAAAGTGTCCAAGCCTGAAAGAAAGGGGTGCCCAAGGCCAAAGAAAAAATCATCAAGTATGTGATGGTGATAAAAGATGCTATAATAGCTACTGTCTATCGACCAATAGTGTGTTCGCTAATGTATCTAGTGAACACAAGACTAGATATTTTCTATGCGGTTAACCAGCTGAGTCAAGCTATGGTTAAGCCTACCAATCTCTTTTGGAAGGCGGGGAAGCATGTCCTGAGATACCTGAGGGGCACATCAGAGTATGGTCTATGGTACAGACAGACAGATGGAGTGAGTTTTCATGGCTTCATGGACGTAGATTGGGCTGGAAGTCCAACGGAATTAAAGAGCACATTAGGGGGAATATTTAGCATTGGATATGCAACTGTTTCTTGGTACAACAGGAAGCAGAGATCCGTGGCACTCAGTTCAGCGGAAGCGAAATACATGGCAGGGAGTTAAGCTACATGTGAGGCTATATGTATGAGAAAGATCTTGGTTGGATTGTTTGGTTCTCATATGGATCCGACAATGATTCATTATGATAATCAGAGTTGCCTTAAAATCTCAATTAATCCTATGTTTCATGAGAGATATAAGCATATAGATATCCGGTACAATCATCTCAAATATTATGCGTAGAGGAGAATCATGTTGCTTCAGTACATTCTCACGGAAGATTAGGATGCAGATATTCCGAAGAAGGCACTCACCAGGAGAAAATTAAAATACCATAGAGACATGATCGGGGTGAAGGATAATCCCTTTCTTATTGAGAGGGAGTTTTGAGATTCAACAAGAAGATCCTAGTGAAAATTAAGCACCTACACTAGGATGGGGCCTCAGGCTATTTTTAGGTGTATGTCTATTTATAGATGTATGTGCATATCTATTTTTAGATGCATGTCCATTTTTATTATCCCTTAATATTAGATGGACAATAAATTATAATATACTCAATGAGGACTTGGAAATAGTTAAATGAAGTGGCAAATCAGTTAGCTAAGTTAATTTCGAGTTAAGTGGTTGGTTGGCGGGACATGTAGGTTGACTTTAGTTGTAACTGAGTGATTTGAGTTGTAACAGAGTTGGAAGTGTAGTGGTGCATTAATTGTGCAAGTTGTAAGTAGTTTAACTTAGTTGTGCTAGTTGTAACTGAAGATACACTAGTGAGAGATCAAGTGAATTAATTATTGATTAATTCGCAATCAGTGGTCTCACATGAAACTGAAGATTTACTATTATTAACTACATTCATGTCAGATCCAATGGATATCCAATTGAGTTGTAGGTGAAAGGGAAGTAAACTATCACTTGTGATATTATCCGCTTGCACCAATGCAAGCACACACACATTGGATGATCCCATGAGCATTGCGCAGTCAAGGTAGGCAAGAAGGCATCAATTCAAGGATTGCTTTCAATAGGGATTGCATAGTGGAGGTAGGATATTTGGAGACAGTGAATTGAGCAAGTGATTTAACAATTTTTGTATGATAGCGTGAGACAATTAGCTGATGTACTGAGAGCTCTTGTGATTTGAGTTTTTTATGTAATTGTTTCATGATCCATGATATAATATACAATAGAAGATAGTGGGGTTTTTAGCTGTAAACTTTCCCCGGGAAATTATCTGTGTTGTGTGTGATTGATCTTTCTTCATGATATTGTAATTGGTGATTATGTTTTTAATTCCACAAATATTTGTAGAAGCGATTCAATATTTAACTTTTGCATATTGTTAGATCTGGTGAATCCAAGATATACATGCATATTGTATAATTTCTACACAACCCTTGAAAAAGTAAGTAAGTTGACATTGTGAAACACTGATTGTAATGTATAAAAGGAGAATTTCATGAGGAGGGATACAAAAGTGAGCCTCTAGAAGGAAGTAATAGTGCTAAACTAAGAGAGGTGCACGGAAAAAGAAAGTTTTGTTAGTTATCTAACGAAATAGTTCACATAGACATAACGATCATTAAACCACATACAACACACCTTCAATAAGATAAGTACCAAGGCCACCACAATAGATCAATTTCCTTAGTACATATGAAAAAAAATAATATAGAAAACATATAAAGAATAGCCCTAATGTTGAAAAGTGTAACTAGGATTGGTCTTCATATTGACTATGTAATTATGTATTTATGTAATGAAGAAGACAAAGATAATAAAATATTGTTTTTGTATGCTTGCTTCATGGGTTTCATGAGCAAGGTTTTATTATAGGTCAAAAGACTTCTTCTTGATGTCTTTTAGGGATTTGTCTTCTGGTTATAAATGTATTAAAGAATCATGTTTATGATGAGTCAAAGTCACACTTATATGCCTCAACACCTTGTCACATAAGCCTTGAGGTCATGGCTTAGAATATGACTCAAGTTAAGCGTTGAAGACAGTGATCAAGTCAGCCTCCATACTCCTGCACAAGTCGGCTCAAAGTAAGGGTCTCATGTCGACTCATAAGAAGGATATGTCTTGTGTTGGCTCCCTGTAATTTGCAATATTGGCAAGAACAAGTAGCAGGGAACCACATAAAACCACTTTGGAGTCCAAGGACCTAGCCTTCCTGGGCTCAGAGAGGGCTCTCTCAATGTTTATGATTAACTGATTTATCTTTATGTTTATATTCTTCTGATTTTAGGCTAGTTATGAATTTTTTTGGGCTTGTTTGTTTTGATTGATTGATTGTAGGTTGTATGGATAGAATGTGGGAAGATTAATCCATTGGGCTATGGAGTCATAAAATGTTTAAATTGTACGTTGACTCTTCAAGGTTTTTCATAGGGCAAGCTAACTATATCAAATGGATCTTCTTAGGTAAGATGAATATGAAATGATAGAAAGTTTGTGAATTTAGTAAAACTAAAGGGAAATTAAGAATCCTTTAACTATACTTAAACAAGAAAGCCTTTAAGATAACAGTTTAAGAGAAACTAAAGAGAAGGAAACCCCTAAATTCTTTAATCAAACTTTACTAAGAAATCCTCAAGACAACAATTCAGTAATACTAAAGAGAAGGACGCCCCTGAATTCTTTAATAATACTTCTAGATTGAGAAAGAATTTAAGATAACAGATCAGTGAAATTAAAGAGCATAACACCTCTGAATTCTTTAACCAAACTTCAAAGAAAGCCTTTAAGATAACGATTAGGTGAAACTAAAGAGGAGGACACCCCTTAATTATTTAAATTAAAATTTACTAAGAAAACCTCAAGACAACAAGCTAGGTGAAACTAAAGAGCAGGACACCCTTGAATTCTTTAATTAAAATTTACTAAGAAAACCTCAAGACAACAAGCTAGGTGAAACTAAAGAGTAGGACACCCTTGAATTATTTAATTAAACTTTGCAGAGGAACACATAAAGACAATAGTAACAGACAGAGTTAAGGTGCTAAAACAACATATCTCAATCTAAAATTTATGTTATATTATCAAAGAAATTGATGTACAATATGGAAAACAAAGGAGAAAACATTGACAAAGAGGGATAACATCACCATTAACATAGATGAAGAATCCTATGAGCATGCTTGTAATTCTGATGTCCAGCTCAAAACAATTACAATGCTCTAGTGCAATAATCTTTGCAACTCAGAGTCTTGATCATAATCCAACTTAGCAGTCAACCAAACAACCAACGATAATAATAAACAATACATGTAATATTTAACTGCAGATGAGGAGGTTTCCCTAATCTAGGGTGAAAAATTTGTATTTACTACAGATTAAATGATTTTTTGACAATTGAGACCATGCAAGGCCCAATGCCAAAATATCTCTGACTGACTCACTGTACTAATAAATTTTAACTTAACTGTCAACCTAACTTTAAGATATTTTTGAATTTTTGCCTTTAACATTAACTTTTACAATAAGTTCTGAGTAGCTGCTAAAATATCTCTAATTGTAGTATTAACCGTAGTTTCCTTTATTAAAAGCAAAATTTAGGCTGTAGGTGGCCAGTGTGATTTGGGAAGAAGTAAATGCTGAATGGCCTTGACACCTGGCTCTATTTTCTTCGTTGGTTTATCTTCTGATTTATCTTTAAACTTTGATTTTTCTTTTCCTTAATTCTGTTCTCTCACCGTTTTATCTTCTTTCTCTGTCTTAACTTTGTCTTCTAACTTTAACCCTTGACTGATCCTTTATTCCCTTACCTTTCATTGTCATGGTGAATCTTTTAACTGTCACTGTTCTTTAACTATGTTCTTTACTTGTCTTCATTTTTGCCTGCAATGCTACTATAAAACTCTCCCTTCTTCATATTTCTATCCTTTACTATGAACAAACCTTGTTGTATTTGGAGGAATTGGATGATCCTTATTGATCATGATCCATTGTTGACTCTGATTATTCTTGCGCTCCTAATCCTTTGATGAACAAAGCTTCTGGATCGTCACCCAAAGAAACTTGTTTAAGCATTTTTCAGAATTAGAAATGAAAATTATGAATTTTCTTATACATCGATTACTTGCAAAATTAAAAACAATTTGTTAATAAAAAACTAGATCTCGTAGTGTGGGGAGAAATGAGGGCTTGTGGGTAGCAGGGAAAACTGTGGACAGAGTCCAGATATGGTGGATTTTTTTTTTGTGTTCAGTTGTGGCTTTCTGGGTCGTTAGAAACATTACAGGGGTTACATGGTGGCTCAAGAATTATTGTAGAGACACAAGGTTTCAACATGTTTGAATGGAGTCAGTAGTTTTGCTTTTATGGCGCGGAGGTGGTTTCATGGTTTTCGTATGTTGGAGGGATGGTTTGGTGGTTTATGTCACGTGGATGCGATAAAATGTTGGGGTGACACGAGGCAGAAAGGAGGGGCACGCAAAACACCCATTTTGTAAGTTCCCAAAGGTTTTAAACCTCAGGTGCTTTGGGTTGCGAAAGCGCTTGGTGGCCGTCAGATCGGAAGGTGGGGATCTGGCAGTGGTTGGGTGATTCGATCATGGGTAGATTTCGGAGGGTGGGTCTGGGATTTGAAATGACGCGACGGGTTAAAATATGACGTGTGGTCGGGTTTTTAAAAATAAACAGGGTCTATTTAAAAGAGTGGGTCCTGAATAAATTAAATTTATATTTTAAAACAATGTAAAAAAAGGTTTTTTAGATTGTTTCAATGGAAGAAGGGGAATGAATGAAGGGGAGAGGATTTTAGCAATGGGAGTGGGGTTTTAGGTAGGGAAAGGGGTTAAAATGAGGGATTTAGGGTCAAACATGAGATTTCAGGGTATGAGAGGAATAGAAAGGGTAAAAATAGAGATAATGGAGAGGCTAAGTGAAAAATAATGAAGGCAGTGAGATTTCTGAAAATAAATGATAATCAGGGAATGTTATTTTGTGTAGACTGTAGAAAATCCATAGTCATCTAGTGATACTATAGAATACATGAGACTAACAGTGGCTCCAGCTGCGGAGGGAAGCTCCTTTAGGAGGTGTCAAGAAAATTTGTAGATCAGCAGCCTGTTTGTATTTCGCTGATTTTCATTATGTAATTGCTGATCTGTTGCAAATTTTTGTGAAAAAAATTGAAAACCATGCTTCCTGCAAATCAATTTCTGCCTACCCATCATTCTACTCGAACATTTTTTCTTCATTCTCTAGGAGCATTTAGACTTGCAAACCTTGACATTATTTTTGTTTTTTGAAAGAAAACTATCTATCGCTAACCTTATAACTTCCAAAGGCTCAGATTAGAATGATCAGCTCTTTTATTCTCTACCTAACTACTTATTTTCCAAGATTAAACAATTTTGATAGATTTTTATTCACTAACTATCAACATGAAATTTAAAGCATGAATGAATCAAGATTAAGTAGTTTTATCATCATGAATTGTGGCATTTTTTGAACAAGCTGCACACAATATTATTTTGCAAAAAGTAAACTAAAGACTGAGGGTTTTGGTCTTGAATTTTTCATTTATCACTTATCCCTCACTTTTGTTATTGGTTTAGATTTAGACTTTGGAACCAATGTCATTTTCTATCTACCTACTGATAAGCCAAGTTTAAATAGTTTGGCAAATCCTCATTTTCTAACTTATTAGCAAAAATTCAAAATTTGTACATTCATGTTTAATTTGTATGATTGAACAAGATTTTTTCAAAAGTAGTGGCACTTTGACTTGCACACTTTCAGAAATATTAGTTTTTTTGGTATGGGGCTTACCTTTTTATTTTTATCTGCCCTCTTTTATTCTTTTCTTTCTTACTTTTTGTATCAATTTTTTCTGAGATTTTGTTCAATAAATGTTATATACAATGAAGAAAACTTAAACTGAGATTCTTAACTGAAATAATGCTTGAGCATCCTGCCATTGACAGGACCTCCAAACAACTCTGTTCCATCCATTTCTTGTAAGAAAAATGCATTATTACCTCTTGCAGAATGAAATATGTATGGACATTTCCAAAGGTTGTCAAACTTTCCATGCTTGCCTTTTTCCTCTCTTCTTGAATCCCACTTCAGCACTTTGTCTCCAATTTTAAAATCATTTGACTTTGTCCTTTTTTCAAAGAGTTTCTTGATGTTTTCTTGTAACAACTGGGTTCTATTGTACACTCCTCTGGTTTGCTACAACTGAATAGTTTGGTTTATTCTTCTTTGTATATCATTCTCTTCAGACTGTACTTCTTGAATAAGCTTCATCATTGGTACTCCCAAGGCTGTTGGAAAGACTGCATCAATTCCATACACTAGATGATAGGGTGACATATCAATTGAATTCTTATTTGTTAGCCTATCTGCCCATAGTGCATGTACCAACTTGCTGTGCCATGATTTCTTGTTTTCTTCCAACAAAATTTCAATGATGTTTACCAAACTCTTATTTGAGGATTCAACCAACCCATTACCTTGAGAGTAATAACCTGTAGAGTGCCCCAAAGTAATGTGATATCTGTGGAAAAAATCCACCATTTTCTTGGATTTAAAGGCAACAACATTATCAGTGATGATTTTCCTAAGACAACCAAATCTAGATAAAATGTTGTCAGAAATATGATAATTACTGAGTTTGTGGCAGTCCTGGAAGGAATAGCTTCTATCCACTTAGTAAAGTATTCAGTTGCAGAAAGGATCCATTTATTCTGGGCAGAGGAGGAAGGGTGGATTTCTCCAATGAAATCTAGACCCCACTGTTGAAAAGGAGTTTCAACATAAATTGGTTGTAGTGGCAAAGGTAGCAGCTTTATTTTCCCCTTAAATATTTGGCACTTATGATAGGAAACTACCATTTTGTGGATGTATCTGAAGAGGGTAGGTCAATAGAAACCAACCCTAAGGATATTATTAATAGTGGTCTTCCAATAGAGGTGACCTCCACATTCTCCTTCATGAAATTCATGCATAATCCTATCTGCATCTTCTTCAGGCAAACATTTAAGTAAAACAACACCAAGATTTTTCCAATATAAAACTTTGTCCAGAATGCAGAAATTTACAACCTTTAGCTTCAGGAATCTAGCCTTTTTTTTGGAAAAACCAGGAGGAACATTTAGATTAAAAATCATATATAATATATCAGCATACCAAGGAGAGTTCAGGTTTGCTTCATCAATAAGTGGAGTAGCTAGCTCCTCTTGTTCATCCAGTTAGTGAATCATATTGATGGCTAGTGATTGAAAATTTGTTTCAACCATTAGTTTAGCTAGTCCTTTTCCTTTGATTAGCTTGGTGGGTTTGTTTTCTAGATCATATTCTAAAATGACAAAAATCCACTTACTGCTTTTTCCATCAGGATCTTATGTCAAGATGTATTTAACCACTGTATGAGGCACAAATGTAATGATGTGTGAATGTAGAATGTAGACTCTGAAATATTTTAGTGCTTTGACTAAGGCAAAAGCCTTCTTTTCCATGATGTTATATTTCAGAGGTGCATCTCTTAGAGCTTGGTTGAAGAATGCTATGGGATGCTCCCGTCCTTTCATATTTTTCTGCAATAATACAATAGCAACTGTTTGTTCTGATGTAAAGGAAAATATAAATAAATCCTTGGTGAAATCAGGGCTGATCAGAACTGGTGTCTGTGTAAGAGCTTGCTTCACCAAGTCAAAATATTGATTTTCTTGCATGGTCCATTTGACTCATGTTTCTCTTTTGAGAATGTTAGTGATGCTCCTTAGGAGTTCTGCAAGGTTTGGTATGAACCTTCTTAAGAAATGTATCTTTCCAATGAAAGATTGCAGCTCTTTGATGTTTCTTGGGTGTCTCATTTGTAATATTCGCTCAACCCTATTTGGCTCAATCTTGATCCCTTCTTCAGATATGATGTGGCCTATAATCTTTCCTTCTTGAAGGCCAAATAAGGATTTCTTGGGATTTAAAGATAGGCCATACTTTCTGCATTTCTCAAAGACCTTTCTTAAGTGAGCTGTAGAAATTATATAAATTATGTGTTATATATCCAAGATTCTCCTGATCACACACTATTTTAAATTCATGCACACTGCAAAATATATTCCACCATTTATCATCACATGCGGAAATTAAATCAATTGCAATGCACACATGAAACAATAAAAATTCACACACATTAACACAACTGTTTAATGGGAAAGCCTGAAGCTGAAAAACCCAACTATCTATATATAATATATGTCATAGATATCATGTAACAATCCTCATACAAAGCTGATCATATCAAGCTCTCAGTACAATACAATCGCTACACACTAATCAGGCCCGATCTTGCAAATCCATGCACTGATCTTTGCCACCTGCTAGCCTGACTCTACTACGCAATCCCTGCTGAATAATGGCTATGAATGAAATCAAATTACTCCAAACTTTCTCACGAAATCCTCATTGGAATCTCCACTGAGTGTTGGATGCAATCAATGCATCACTATAGTCACAACTGATAGTCTATCTTTCCCTTTCACCTATCTCTCCACTGGTCTCCACGAAAATTTCCATGCACTGTAGTTAATTGATGTATTCTTCAGTTGATTAATGAGTTATTATTTAGTGAATTAATTAACTAATTAATTCACACCACTCTCACTAGTGTATCAATCAGTTAAACTAGATATAACTAGCTCAACTGAGTCTAACTGAGTTAAACTAAATACAACTCCACCAACTACTTCTATAACTCCACCAAACTCTGTCACACGAGTTCTAATTGAAGTCCTCATGCATTAGCTCAAGTAAACCCTCAGGAATAGCGTAATTCTTTTTTTCAGCTGCTGTGCCACATCTGTGCACTTAACTGAAGTGCTCCAAGAGAATAAGATAATGTTTAGAGTCCAAATATTATTAAGAGCTAATAATATTCATTATTTCTGTTTTGACTGAATGAAATGCTGAAATAGATCCTCCACCTTAGGATCTCTAAAACAAAGTCTCCTCCCATTTTCAACTTACTCCAATCTGATTCATTAAACAGTATTCCCAAGAACTTTATAGAATATGATTGATATGTTCAAAATAGACATGCAACCAAAATAGACTACGTTTCAAAATAGTTGAGAGGACCTGGGATTTTCTAGGAAGGCGATTCTTTTCACTAAGCTCATCATCTTGTTGAATCTCAACACTCCCTCTCAACAAGATAGGGATTATCTACCACCCCGATCCTGTCTCTATGGTATTCGAATTTTCTCCTGGTGAGCGCCTTCATCCAAATATCTACATCCTGATCCTTCGTAGGAATGTAAGAAAGCCACATGATCTTCCGCTGCACACAATCTCTGATATGATGGTACCAGATGTCAATATGTTTAGATCTATCATGAAATACTGGATTAACCGAGAGTTTAATGCAACTCTAATTATCAAAATATATCACAGTAGGATCTAAGTGTGAACCGAACAACCCGACCAGGATCTTCCTCATCCATATAGCCTCGCATGCAGCCAAACTTGCTGCCATGTACTCGGCTTCCACTGAACTGAGTGCCATGGATATTTGTTTCCTACTGTACCAAGAAAATGTTGTAGATCCGATATTGAAAATCCCTCCAGATGTGCTCTTTCTGTCTGTTGGGATCCCTTCCCAATCTGCATCCGTGAAGCCATGTAACTTCAACTCGTCCGACTGTCTGTACCACAATCCATATCCAGATGTGCCCCTGAGATACCTCAGAACATGTTTTCCTACCTTCCAAAAGAGCTTGGTAGGCTTAACCATAGCTTTTGAAAGCTGGTTAACAACATAGCATATGTCCGGTCGTGTATTGACCAAATACATGAGCGAACCAACCAACTGTCAATAAACAGTGGCATCCACTACCTCTGCCGATGTAGCATCCTATTTCCTCCAACCAATAGGAAGAGGAGTGTCAATAGGCTTGCAACCTTGCATGTGAAACTTCTCCAGTATCTCCCGGGAATACTTGCCTTGAGACACAAATAGTCCACCCGTCCGTTGCCAAATTTCCAATCCCAGGAAATAATGAAGGAGGCCCAAGTCCTTCATCTCAAACTCCTTTGCAAGATCTGCCTTGCATGAGTGTATCAATAGTTCATCACCTATTAGTATAAAATCATCTACATAAAGTACAATGATCAACAACTTACCCTCCACCACAATCTGGTATAGGTTCGGATCCGTCTCACTCTTAGCGAAACCAAGTTCGGTGAAATAATTGTCTATCCGTGTGTACCAAGCACGAGGTGCTTGTTTCAGCCCATACAACGCTCTTTTGAGCCTGCACACATGCGACTCACTGCTGAAGATTTCGAATCCTTTGGTTGCTCTATGTACACCTCCTCCTCAACGACTCCATTGAGGAACACAGTTTTCACATCCATATGATGAATGTGCCAACCCATCTGCGCTGAGAGAGCAAGGATGGTCCGTATGGAAGAATACCTTGCGACAGGTGCAAAGGTTTCTCATAGTCGATCCCCTCGATCTTTGAGAAGTCCTGGGCAAAAAATCTTTCCTTGTACTTCTCGATGCTCCCGTCAGCAGCTTGCTTCAATTTGTAGATCCATCTCGAACCTACCACTGATTTCCCTTCCGGCCTTGGGACAATCTCCCATGCACTGTTTCTGACAATCGAATCATACTCTTCCACCATGGAATCTACCCATGCGGGATCCTCCACAACTTCCTTGAAAGAAGATGGTTATGTCATGATACACTTACTCATCAGAGCCATATATCCAGTAAATCGGTTAGGTGACTATCGTTGTCTACGCTGTGATGTAGGTGCACCTACATTCTACGCTGCATCAAGATTCAGTCGCTCAGCTTCTGTAGTGCGCTTCCTCCCTCTGATGTTTGGCACTGCATGAGTGGTTTCTTCCACTCCATGAACCTCCTCTTGTGGCTGATCCACATCCTAAGGCTCATCTTTAGGAACAAGTAGCTCCTCATCTGCATGCAAGTGTAGCTCCTTCTCAAGCGACAACTTCATGGCTTTCTCCTCATGAAATTTGATATCCCGTCGCATAACAGTCATCCGACTGTCTGGAAAATACACACGATAATTGTGGGGTGTTTCTGTGTACCCTACAAATATCCCAACCTCTGCGGTCGGCTCCAGCTTCTTCTTGGCATCCTTCGTCACATGAATGTAAATAGGTGAGCCAAAAATATTCAAATGAAAAATATCAGGCTTCTTACCAGAAAATACCTCTTCGGGTGTACTCATGCCAAGTACTCTATGAGGACAATGGTTTTGCACATAAACTGCAGTGTTGCATGCCTCAACTCACAAGTATATGGGAAGGCCTTGATCATGCAACATCGCCCGTGCAACACCCACGATAGTTCTGTTCTTTCTCTTTGCGACCCCATTCTTGTGTGGGTTATGAGTCACTATGAGTTCTCTTCGAATTCCTTCTGCGCTGCAAAAGTATTTGAATTCGCCAGAGATGTATTCACCACCATTATCACTCCTTAGAGCTTTCACCTGCTTCCCCGACTCTTTCTCAACCAACGCCTTGAACTCACAAAACTTTGAGTATGTCTCGCTCTTCTTCTGCATGAAGAAGATCCAGCACTTACGAGAAAAGTCATCAACAAATATCACATAATACCTGTGCTTTGCTGTTGAAGCTACTGAGAAAGGTCCACGCACGTCTGTGTGAATTCTCTCAAGGATCGTCGTGGCACGACTATCCTTCTCATGAAAAGTGGTCTTCACAAATTTTCCCAAAGTACATCCCTTGCACTGATCTGACTGCGCAAGTGTACCTTTGGGAAGCCCAGTAGAAATCTGCTGCAAAATTTTCAAAGCGCCATGGTGAAGATGGCCCAATCTCCTGTGCCACAATTGTCCCTCATCTCGGCTCACCATTGCTTCTGCTTTTCCTGCCATTGCTGCGTAGCCATCTACCTACAATTGATAAATATTCTTAACTCGAATCCCTATCCTCCGGGTTTCACCAATTGTTTACTACGCTGGAAAGCCTTTCCCTCGCTAAAAACAACATCATAACCCTTATCTTCCAACATCGCCATAGAGATCATATTCTTCTTCAATCCTGGAACATGCATGACATCCTTCAATATGAAAGGTTTACTAGACTCCCTCTCAAAGGAAGTGGTCCCGATACCAGTCGCACTATATCTACCATCGTCGCCCATCTCGATGTGCACTCCAAGATCCTTCTCATCCAGATCACTAAACAAATCTTTTTCTTTGATCCATTTTTGGTAAAGGGTAGTTTTCCTTTAGGGATGCTTTGTTTAAATTTCTGAAGTCTATGCAGAGCCTAATCCCTCTTGTCTTTTTCCTCACAAATACAAGATTTGAAACCCACTCCGAGTACCTTAGTGGGACTAATATTCCAGCATCATACATTTTCTTTATCTTTTTCTCAACCAGTGGCATTTTGACAAGATTTATTCTGTGCAGCTTCTGTTTAAAGGGATTTTGGCTTTCTTTGAGTGGAATATTAGGCTAGATGATATCAATATCATAGGACATCAAGTCTTCATAGCTCCAGGAAAACACATCACTAAATTCTTTGAATAGCTCAATATAGTTCTGTTTTATGTGTGCTGGTAGTGTCTTTGATTGTTTACCATTTTAGGCTCCTGCTCATTGCCTATATTGCAATCTTCTACATTTGTTTCAGTGGATTCCATATTTTTCTTTTTAGCAACATCATTAAAATCAAAAATTCCTCTAGAGGTACTAGTCCTCTTGGCAGGGTATTATCTCTAAACTACAACACTTCAAACTCTTCTTTTTCTGAATTTTCACACAGTTCCATCCTATGTGGGTTTTCTTCTACTAACAGATTTATATCAAGATTATGAAGGGACTCCTCCTTACATGTTTGTTCCTCAATAGATCAATCCTCCTCATAATATTAGTATGAATTTGGAAACTCAAACTCATATTTGGACTTTATGAAGTCTTCAATCTGTTTGTTGCCTTCAAAAACTTGCCAATATCTTATGTTATCAGGGACTGTTGATCTATATTTAACCTTCACTGTGTATTGTTTTTTGTTATGCGGTTGCTGATAAGTACTGGCTGTAAATGCTAGACCATTGGAAAGGATGTTATAATTTCTGGGGATGGAGGCAAGGTGGTATTCTTTGAATGTCTTTAGGAGGTCAAGGGGAGAATTTCTGTATGCTCTTAATCTAGTATGTTTAGCTGAATATTATCCCTTAACTTGCCTAATGACTAGCTCATAATCTCCATGGACAGAGATCCTTTTGGCCTCTAATTTTCTTAGAAGTTGTAATCCTAGAAGGAGGGCCTCATACTCTGCTATATTATTTGTACATTGAAAGTTCAATTTATAGGAGTGACCCTCTGCGTGATTATTCTCAGTGTAGTGTACCCAAACACCTGCTCCAGATCTAGTTTTTCCACAAAAACCATCAAATCTCATGCTCAATAGAGGTTCAGGTTTAGACTTTTGTTGTTCATCTTCTATTTGGTCTGACTATTATTCCTTCTCTTCCTCTTTTGCTGTTGTTTGTTCATTTATTGCTACTTGTTCATTAATGTTTTCATCATTGTAGAAGATAAATGAATCAATGTCTGTGTGGACTGAATAGAGAGGGGAATTATTAGGTTTTTCTTGACTATCAACCATGTACTACATATGAGTTTCCTTATATAATCTTCTTGGTTGACTAAAAACTGATATGGTAGCATAGGTAGCATAGGTCATATCCATTTTGAGGGTGCCTTGCAGTTTGGCTCCCCATGAGCGTGATAGTAGCATGCCATACTTAGGGGGAATGCCAGCCACTACAATATCCATTACTAGGCTTTTGGCTGGTATTTGTGCTAGATTAACACAAATATATTTGATCAGGCTAAGGCATTTAACTCTAATAGAGTCGAAAGAGTACAAGTCTTTGTATGGTGTAGTTACCTCAAGGCCTAGTATTTCCATAACTACCTTTGGCATGAGGTTTTAAGATGCTCCTGAGTCTAACATGGTATTATGGAGGATTTTATCATGGATGTTCAAACTGACATAAAATTGAGGTACACCTCCCTCTTGGAATTTTCCTTCTACTTCAGGTCCAAACAAAAGTTTGGGGTTTTCATCGTTTAAATTTATAGAATCAACATTTTCTCCTATTTTTAAATCTTTCAAAACTTGGGATCTATATACATCTTGGCCAACTAATTTAGTGAGAGGTATGGAAATTTTTATCTTGGCAATTTCGTTCTCAATACTAAATGGTGTCTGTGTCTTTGGGAGATTTGAATCAGTTTTATCAGAAACTATTTTTGTAGCAATTTTAGATCGCTGATTTGTACTAGGGATATCAGTTAAATCAATTTTTTTAGGGCTACTAGTTGATTTACTAGTGTTGTTTTATACACTGTTTTTGTTTTTATTTTTATCAGAACTTTTAACCATTATGTTTGAAGTTTCTGCTGTCTTTTTAGGATCGGTTTCAGGGGTCTTTCTAGCAGAAATTTCAGAGTTCTTTCTCTTGGGAATGTCTTAGGCTTTCTTGCTTCCGAGGTTATATTGTCTATGCAATTCCATGATGGAATTTTTGAATCCTTGTTTGTAATCCACAGATTCTTGGAATTATTCTTCATTTGGGGCAAATATGCCTTGTTCTTCCTCAGTGAGGAAAACAATATCCTCATTATTAACTCCCATTAGATTGATTTGACTTTGTTCTAGTTCTTCAATCACCCCCTCATCCTCATCAACATAGTTTTCTTGAAAAGGGGGTCTGATTTTCTGGTTAGGTTCCCTTTGTTCTCTCTATCTTATTTGAGGGGAGTTTCTCCTAAAGTTTTGGTTTTGGTTCTAGTTTCTATTTTGAGGAGTTGCTTGGTTTTCTCTAGGGAAATCTCTCTCCTTCATGTTTATTCTCTCCATCATCCTCTCCATAGCTCTAACAAGGTTATCAATCTTAGTATCAGATGTGGAGGCTACAGCCTCTTCCCTATATGTGACTCTTTTTTCATTTTTCATTCTAGCCCTCTTGGAAATTAGATTTGCTTCTACACTTACTGCACCCCTCTGCATGTCTTCTAATGTGAGAGGGTCTCTTTCTCTTAGTTGATAAGCCATCTCTAAGTCAAAACCGTTTGGAAATTTCATTAGGGCTAGACCTTGTGGGGGTTTTATGTGAGGAGGGAGGGTGTTATATACACTGTTGAACCTAGTGCAGTAATCTTGGACACTTTCTCCAATGTTTCTCTTAATGTTTTCATATTATAATAAGATTTGGAGAGGGTTTTTCTTGACTTCACATTTATTTAGGAATAATTGATGAAAAGTAGGGAGGTCATGTATACTATTAGGGGTTAGGCCTTTAAACCGTTTTCTTGCTTCTCCTCCTAAAATTTGAGCAAACATTCTTATTTTTACAGTTTCATCATCTATTTCTTGTCTGTCAAAATATTCATCCATTCTATCCACATGTTGTTGAGTAGTTGTAGAACTGCTTGCATCGAATAGAGGGATTTTGGATTGATAGTCTTGTGGTAGAACTACTAAAGGTAAGGGTAAGACTAATGGGGCATACTAGGCTGCCATAGTTGGTGGTTGGGGAAACAAAGGAGGGTTAATAAGTGGAGGGTTGAAAAAATGGAGGAAGGTGAAAAATGGGTGTATGAGTGAGGGTTGAGGCTTGAACAACAAGATTATGCTGTAAGATGGATGGGTCTAAAACAATCTAGGTTATCCAACTCTGGGATTTAGTTCTGAACAAGCTTTGTTCTAGGTGTGAGTTAGATAGCATATCCTACAAGTCTTTAAGGTTTTCAGATAAGGAAATTCCCTTGTGAATAGGTCTGCTAACAATTGAACTCTTAGATCTATGAGTTTTCCACAGGATTTTCTCTGGATTGTCAACTATTGTCGGAGGGTTTGGGTCAGGATGGGATCTGGTACAAATTATTCTAGGAGCCAGAACTTAGACCCAAGGCAAAGAGAGACTGAAAGTTTTATAATAGTTTTGAAAAACAAACCAATATGTGAAAGAAATACTTAATTCAAAAATTATTTTGACTGGGTTCTATTTGAGTTTTGATAATATCGGTATTTCTCAATAATTTCCCATTGGAGTCTATAGGCTTACTGAAGACTAGTGGAGTCACCAGGTGGAAGATTTCAACTTTATTGAGTTTGGCTATTGTCCACCATCAACAACGAGATACCAGTATTGGCTAATACTTGAGCCAACTAAATTTGAATGGGGTTTTCTGAGTTCTTGAGGAAATATTCAACTTTTTAATAACTCAGGTCATACCAGTATGGTCGCCATCATGTTGGCTCACTGTAATTTGAAATATTTGCAAGAAAAAGTAGCAGGGAACCACATCAAACCACTTTGGTGTCCAAGGACCTAGCCTTCCAGGGCTCAATGAGGGCTCTCTCTATGTTTATGATTAACTGATTTATATTTATGCTTCTTTTCTTCTAATTTTAGGCTAGTTATAAAGTTTTTTGGGGTTGTTTGTTTTGACTGATTGATTGATTGTAGGTTGGACAGATAGAATGTGGGAAGCTTAATCCATTAGGCTATGGAGTCATAAAAGGTTTAAATTGTATGTCAACTCTTCAAAGGTTTTCATAGGGAAGACTAACTATATCAAATGGATCTTCTTAGGTAAGATGAATATGAAATGACAAGAATTTTGTGAATTCAGGAAAAATAAAGGGAAATTAAGAATCCTTTAACTATACTTCAACAAGAAAGCCTTTAAGATAACAGTTTAAGAGAAACTAAAGAGTAGGACACCCCTAAATTATTTAATCAAACTTTACTAAGAAACCCTCAAGACAACAATTCAGTAATAATAAAGAGCAGGATGCCCCTTAATTCTTTAATAATACTTTCAGATTGAGAAAACATTTAAGATAATAGTTCAGTGAAATTAAAGAGAAGAACACCTTTGAATTATTTAACCAAACTTCAAAGAAAACCTTTAAGATAAAAATTAGGTGAAACTAAAGAGCAGGACACCCTTGAATTCTTTAATTAAACTTTACTAAGAAAACCTCAAGACAACGAGCTAGGTGAAACTAAAGAGAAGGACACCCTTGAATTCTTTAATTAAAATTTACTAAGCAAACATCAAGACAACAATCTAGGTGAAACTAAAGAGCAAGACACCCCTGAATTCTTTAATTAAACTTTGCAGAGGAAAACATAAGGACAATGGTAACAGACATAATCAAGGTGCTAAAACAACATATCTCAATCTAAAATTTATGTTATATTATCAGAGAAATTTATGTACAATGTGGAAAAAAAATGAGAAAACATTGAACAAGAGGGATAACATCACCATTAACATAGCTCAAGAATCCTGTGAACATGCTTGTATTACTAATGTCTAGCTCAAAACAGTTACAATTCTCCAATGCAATAATCTTTGTAACTTAGAGACTTGATCCTAATCCAACTTAGAAGTCAACCAAACAACCAACGATAATAATGAACAATACATGCAGTATTTAACTGCAGATGAGGAGGTTGCCCAAATCTAGGGTGACAGATTTGTATTTACTACAGAGTAAATGATTTTTTGACAATTGAGACCATGCAAGGC
Organism: Pinus albicaulis; assembly: GCA_034641835.2. Classification (NCBI taxonomy): domain Eukaryota; kingdom Viridiplantae; phylum Streptophyta; class Pinopsida; order Pinales; family Pinaceae; genus Pinus; species Pinus albicaulis. The sequence continues at coordinate 1,933,323,460 of CM076578.1, forward strand.
CCAATGCCAAAATATATCTGACTGACTCACTATAATAATAACTTTCAACTTAACTGCCGAGCTAACTTTAAGATATTTTTGAATTTTTTCCTTTAACATTAAATTTTACAATAACTTCTGAGTAGCTGCTAAAATATATCTGATTGTAGTATTAACTGTAGATGCCTTTATTAAAAGAAAAATATAGGCTGTAGGTGGCCAGTGTGATTTGGGAAGAAGAAAATGTTGAATGGCCTTGACACCTGGCTCTGTTTTCTTCGTTGGTTTATCTTTAAAATCTGATTTGTCTTTTCCTTAATTCCGTTCTCTCACTATTTTATCTGCTTTCTCTGTCTTAACTCTGTCTTCTAACTTTAACCCTTGAATTATCCTTTATTCCCTTACCTTTGAATGTCACGGTGAATTTTTTAACTGTCACTATTATTTAACTGTGTTCTTTACTTGTCTTCATTTTTACCTGCACTGCTACTGTAAAACTCTCCCTTGTTCATATTTCTGTCCTTTAATTTGAACAAACCTCATTTTCTTTGGAGGAATTGAATGATCCTTATTGATCATGATCCATTGTTGCCTCTAATTATTCTTGCGCTCCTAATCCTTTAATGAACAAAGCTTCTGGATTATCACCCAAAGAAACCTATTTAAGCATTTTTCAGAATTAGAAATGAAAATTATGCATTTTCTTATACATCAGTTACCTGGACAATTAAAACCAATTTGTTAATAAAAAACTAGATCCCGCAGGGTGGGGAGAAATGGGGGATTGCGGGTAGCAGGGAAAAATGTGGACAGAGTCCAGATATGGTGGATTTTGGTTTCTGTGTTCAGTTGTAGCTTTCCAGGTCTTTAGAAACATTGCAGGGATTACATGGTTGCTTGGGCTTATTGCAAAGACACAAGGTTTCAACATGTTTGAATGGAGTCGACGGTTTTGTTTTTATGGCGCAAAGATGGTTTTGTTGTTTTCGCACGACGGAGGGACGGTTTGGTGGTTTATGTCATATGGATGTGATAAAATGTTGGGGAAACACATGGCAGAAACGAAGGGTGCGAAAACCTCCCATTTCGCAGGTTCCCAAAGGTTTTAAACCTCAAGCACTTTGGGTTGCGAAAACGCTTGGTGGCCATCAGATCGGAAGGCAGGGATCTGACAGTGGTCAGGTGATTCGATCGTGTGTAGGTTCCAGAAGGTGGGTCCAGGATTTGAAATGATGCGATGGGTTAAAATATGATATGGGTCGAGTTTTTTTTGAAATAAACAGGGTCTATTTAAAAGAGTGGGTCCTAAATAAATTAAATTTATATTTTAAAGCAATGTTAAAAATAGGTTTTTTACATTATTTCAAAGGAAGAAGGGGAATGAGTGAAGGGGAGAGGATTTTAGCAATGGGAGTGGGGTTTTATGTAGGGAAAGGGGTTAAAATGAGGGATTTAGGGTCAAACATGAGATTTATGGGTATGAGAGGAATAGAAAAGGTAAAATGAGAGATAATGGACAAGATAAGTGAAAAATAATGAAGGCAGTGAGATTTCTGAAAATAAATGATAATCGGGGAATGCTATTTTCAATAGACTATAGAAAATCCATATTCATCCAATGATACTGTAGAATATAGAAGAATAATATCTTGTATATATAAGAAGGGTCTACAGTTCATTTGAACTAAGAAACTTTGTATTATTTTGAAACAAAAAATGTGAAGAATTCTAAGTAAGATTTGGTGGTATATATCTGAGCTAAGTGCGAGAACAAAGCTGTAATAAGTGTGAGATAAAGGGTCGAAATAAATGTGAAAATAGGAAAATATATAGTGCAAATAACTGGATAGTGTTAAGTGCGAGAAAGGACTGTACTAAGTACGAAAGTATAGGGTTGTAATTTGGTGCAGAAGAGGAACAAAATGATAGTAAAGTGCAAAGTTATATAAGGGTTTCTTAGGGAAGTATTCAAGGCAGGAAAAATGATATCTATACAGTGCAAAGAAGACATGTTATAAGGGCCACACGTAAAGGATTGGTATAGAAGTATGTACCATTGTCTTGGGTATAAATCAAGATAAGAAGAATCCTAGAAGAATAGAAGGTCAAGTCAAGGAATCTGATGTGCTACACAACACCCCCAATTTATTTTAATAAATGGGGACACTTTAGAAATAATTAGGAAATTCATTTTCATTTATTTCTAGCTTTAAAACAAAAAAATTAGGAAATAAAGTTTTCTTTGAGTTTTTCCGCTTTATTCCTTCATGCGCATCGCAAACTGCATATCTTACAACCAAAAAGGCTTAAAATCCGTTAAGTCACGTGGGCTGCAAAATGCGCTAAGCCTTTTTCTGAAGTTATGTTTAAAAAAATTACAAACACTTCAATCACCATTATAATTTGTTTATCGTATCGCACCTCATTTAAAAAATAAAACTTATAAAGCAATTCAACATAAGTTGTGATTACGCGGACCCGACGAGCCAACAAATAAAAAAAAATAAAGCTCTAAAATCCCGTAAAGCACAGATGCTTGACTTCTTGAATGCGCATTTCGAATTTCACACGAATTAACCAAAATAAAATTTGTTTACCGCATAAAATTTGCGATGTGCGATTTGCGCAGATCACATTTCGCATAAGTTATGGGTAAACATCATAAGTGATAAAATTTATATGTTGCGATATGCGAATGGATGGAATTTAATTACTCAAGCGTGTGAAATGACTTATGTCATATCAAACCAAAATCCGAGATTCAACGTCTTAAGTTGATTGATAGCTATTTCGTGTAAAGGTGTAAGGGATTTGATTTAAAATGATTATCGATGGTTAATATCATTTTTGATAGGTTCATATCTATTTTTGCATGTTTGAAATAAATTAACGACGGATTTGTCTCTCTGTTCCATGTATTTTTAATGATTGCTCTGTATGCTTGAAATCAGGAAACCAACTAACAGAACAAAGAAAATAGAGATGAACAAGAAACGAAAAGAGATTGCTCAAGCATCGTCTACTAAAGAATCATACATGTATCCCTTATTTTCAGACACCACCTGCAACAAGGAATGCGGTAGTGTGTCATGGGAAGCAATGTATCCGTTTTTCGAAAACAAAAATCCAATAGTAGTAGACAAAGTTGCTTCAGCAGACTTATCTATTTCTTTAGACCCAATTGATTTTGACGTCGCATGTTCATTCATCCACAGGATAACTGCAAGCCCAAATTTTTTCCCTTACATAGATATGGTTAAGTGGGAAATTAACCACTTAAACATAGAAAATAAAAATTTTAAGGATTCCAAGGGAGAAAATATTGGTTCTTTCAGGGCAGAATATTTACAAGCAATGTATCATCTATCCTCCCCGCAGCAGAAATATGACGAGGCTTTTTTGCAAAGCTTCAGAGAAGAGCACCCAAACCTCATGAAATTCATAAAATAATGGAAGCAAGACTAGGGAAAGCTGAAGCGAGATAAACTCGGTACTTACTCAATTTCCCAAATTCCTTAACCCCTACTATTATGCTGTCGGTATGTTGTATAGATTGTTTTCAAAACCTGATGCCACTAGGTTTTTAGTAGATTGGGTCCCATTAATTGATGCAATCATCAATTCATTAATTTTGAATTGGGAAAATATCCTATCTGACAATTTATCCAAACATATCGTGGAGTATAGGAATAAAAGGAGTGTTTCATCTAGAGAAATACCTCCCTTTTATATGAGTGCCTATGTCATGGACGAAATCTGTGTTTCTTCTAGTTTTCCTACCATGGGATGGAAATGGACTACCCAAGACTCGACCCCAATCCATATTTACCACAGAGCCCTTTGGGATTCGTACTTCCATTTGAATTTTTATAAAATTTTCCATGGATTCATGTTGCCTATGCACCAGATGATATTCAATGAGAAAGCCCCTAGGGTTTCCAAAGAAGCTAGTACATATATTCTTTTTGTGGCTAGATGGTTTGCAGAGGAGAATTTTACATATGTCAGAGTATTTGGGGGTTATGGTTCTCCCCACGTCCTACCATATTATGTTACTAATAAATTACTTGCAAGAGAGATAGCCTACTAGCTTGTTAATGGTATTACTAAACAGTTGAAAGATGCTAAGAAGGCCATTTGGCCTAATTTCCCTTTACAGTGCGGTAATTTTTCACTTTTTAATATTGGCCATACCAACAAGGAGGTTTCAAAGATTAATCTATTGAATTTGGAAGTAATTCCAAAGAGGCTGTATGTTCCAAATGATGTAATTAAAAACTACATCATAGAGTTCAAAATGAAGCCTTTTGTAAAGGAAATAGATGGATTTGATGATCTGTTCCAAGGCATGGAATTTTTTTTAGATATAATTAAGTTTGCATCTAGTCAACTCAACCAAGATGATTTGGAAGCTTCCAAACATACAAAAATAAGATACTAGAGAGAATTCCTCTTGACTTGCTAACTATTGAAGATGTCAATAGATCTAATCCAAGTATCAACTTGGATAATGAAACAAAAGACATGTCTGAGGATGAATCAGGTTAATCAGAGCACCAATCTCACAATTCAGATCATTCTGAAAATGAATCTGAATCCATAAAGGATAGCCCAGAAAGGATAATTGATCAAGTAATCCAAGAGATAGAGATGCATGAAAAAAGAGAGAGTAATGGACTATAGTCAACGTCTCAAGAAGTTAAACACAGTCATGACACACTTGATGAGTAAGAAAAGTACCAAATGAAGAATTTGAGTAGTGAAGGGGATGAGTTTTCTGAAGCAATAAAAACTCCTAAAACCAATCCCAATGCTGATCAAGTAACTAGTTTTCAAACACTTGAACATTCCCAGAGGATAGTGGAAATTGTTAATCCACTACAACAACTTCCAGAAACTCATGATCGAGAGATCATACCGGCCTACTATACAAAACAAATAGTTTTACAAGTTGAGGAAATTCCTTCGTTGGATGTCTTCTACAATCCTAATCATAAGGCTGTAGTCAAGAGAAATAAAAGGAGAATAATTGATGAAACAGTCTCAAACCTCACAAATGAATCTGTTGACGTTTTGTGGAAGGATCCCTTAGATGGTCCTACTGAACACTTAACTAAATTATCATAGTATGCACGGGCATATGCTACTGCCACTGTTGATAAAGCTACTGAGGTTAAAATGTTGTTGAAGCAGAAGGAAGACAAAGTTCAAGAACTAGAGAGACGGTTAGATCAAGAAAAATCTAACTCCAACGAGCAAATGAAATCAAAGATGATCCAATTTCAAAAGGATTTTGAAAAGCTTAAATTGCAGCATTAAGCAGAAATAACTAAGAAACAAGTAAAATTGGAAGCAGCATTGACCATATTACAAAGCCAACCACAATTAGAGAAACTCATCAAAGAAGAATTGGATGTAAATGCTAAGTTAAAGCAACAACATAAATTATTTTTCCATAACGATTCTATTATTGACTCTTATGTGACTCAAATGAAATATTGATCTAGCAGGTAGCTATCCAAAAACTTGAATGTGAGAAGCTCGAGAAGAAAATCAAAGAACACATTCAATGGTAAGCATCAGAATCGGGAAAGGAAGCTAATATACCCGAGGTAGATTATTCCATAAGGAGATCCTATTCAAATATTGGGAAGCACAAATAAAGGAGGTAGAGAAAGTAGCAACGAAAACATCAAGATTATCAAAGGAAATTATTGAATCTGTTTGTGAACAGCTGGTGAAATTAGAACTTATCAAAGAGTACACTTCTGAAGTGTTCTCAGAAGTATAAAAGCTAGAAACACAGTGGAAGCAAAAGGTAGAAACATAGGATGAAATGATTAAAAAGGTAAATAAGTTTGATCAAGAAAATTATTGGAATTTTCTAATCAAACCTTATCATCAATACCAGATCCTGTAGTCTTTAATAGACTCAACAAGAAGATTGTAGCTAGTACTCTCAAATGTAGCTTTTAAGGGATAGATCAGATCGAGGATTTCGAAACCAGCTCAGCTCAAGCCCATGTTGTATATTTTTCAACTTCGTGACCAAATCCAAAGGAAAGGGCGGAATTCATAAATCATATTGTTACTTTATTTTCCTAGATTGTAGTTTAAGCTAGTATTACAAGGATGGTTGTTTGAAACCTCATCTATATTTTTGTAATAATCTATTTTAGAACATAGTTAGTTTAGTATTTAAACCCATCTCATGCATTTAGAGAAGGGTCCAAAAATTTGTCAAAAACATTTGCAAAGAATGCACTATTGTAATTTTTTGAATGCTTTGATGAATTAATGGAAAACATCTGTTATCTTTTGACAATTAAAGTTGTTTAACTGATGTTGCACTACGGTACTCTTTAAATTGCCTGAAAGTGAAGAGGAGCAGATCAATTACTATCAGTTTACATGAGTAGAACTTTGTACATATGGTACTTCTATTCACTTTTATTAAGTATTGCTTTATAGATTGGCAGTCATATTTTTATTGCCTTAGATATTTGAAATGTTATTATAGATGAATGTTACATGCACTTCTGTTCTAATATTTTTCTATGATTTATTATTGAATGTATAATGACACATATGAATGCGATATATTTTTCACAATTCTTCTAGTCAAATTACTTTGTTAGAAGAATAATTTTACATAACTTTCATCTCTTTCAACTGTTAAATGATCTATATTACTAATAGTTGAAAGATATCTCTTTAGATCGCATTAAGGAAGAAACACCCCGGGTATCTAGTAGAATAAATGGTATATATAGATGCATATGATAGATTAAAATCATTCTCCATCTGCATGTTGTATAATAAAAAAATCCTCAAAATTATCCTTATTGGAAAACTGGTCCCATTATCCCTAGTCGGATCCACTACACCAAACAGAAAAGGAGCTACTTTAAGTTCCAGACTGGGTGGTTTTCTCCCATGTTTCAGCAGTGGAATTCTGAGGCCTCAACATGCTGGTGCTAGAAGGAGGGACTTGTGAATGGAAAGAAAGATATGATCAATCTAAAGCTCAATCTAAGAGTCTCTCTCCCTCTAGATCCCCATCAACTTCCAGAATATTATCTAGATCCTCATCTTTAAAATATGAAGTTGATCATCCTTCTCCTAAGTATCCTAGTGATACTCAACCCATACTATCTCCTGATTCCCATCAAGCTTCCCCAAAAATTCAGTATTTGATAGAAAAGTTAGAGAGAGTATCCATTTCTGCTGAAAAGTCCGAATCTTCTCAAATATCGGATATCAGTATTTCATCTTCTTTACAACCTCGAAGAATATTAACTCGATCAGAAAGTAAAAAGACGGTAGTTATTCCTTTTGAATTTCCTATCTATATTACTCGAAAGAAACTAAAGAGGACTCAATCAGAGTCAATTTCTAGTGATATCTTATCCCATTCACCTCCTTTACCTCCGCTCACTTCCACAAATTCCATTCCAACAATCAGTGTTACTTTGACTAGTTCCAGTACTCAAACTACTATCCCTTCAACTAGTCCTAGCACTCAACCTGCCTCTTCTTCAACTCAAACTCCACCAATCCAACCTATTCAAAATCCAATGGTAGGAAATCCATGGAATAATCCAGGGGCTATAAATATGTCCGCTCCTCTTCATGCTCTACCAAAATCACCTGAAATATGGTTACCTAAATTTAATCTTGATGATGGTTTTCCTGTAGCATAACACATTCACAATTTTATGTTAGCCGTAAATATAAATGGAGTAGTTGAAGAGGATTGTGTTGTAAGATTATTTCCATATACTCTAAAAGGATTCACAGGATCCTGGTATTTTTCACTGCCTGCTCGCTCTATAACTACCTGGAATATGTTCAAAGAACAATTTCTAGCTAAGTTTGTGGATGACAGGACCACTGCTACACTCATAAATGTTTTGTCAAATCTAAAAGCTAAAACAGGTGAGAAGATAAAATATTTCAATTCAATATTTAATAAATTACTCAATAAAATTCTTGCTACAGAAGTTCCTGGTGCAGAATTTCAAATTGAGTGGTATATTTCATCTCTTCCATCCAATATAGCTATTTTTTTTGATAGATAAAAATTGCCGACACTAGTAGAAAATATGAAGGAATGTCTATCTGTGGAGAAACACATAAAAGATTTTGAGAAAAAGAATTCTCAGGAGGATCGAAAATAAAAAAAATGTATCCTTCAAAGATGATTCTAAAAAGATGATGCCAAAATACCCTTTTGACGTATAAGGTATTCAAATTTTTTTGAAGACTATAACAAATGAGATGGAAGGTATAAATAAACAAGTCACTAAAAATTCGAGCTCAAAAAAGACTTTCGGAAACTTCAAGAAAGGTCAGTCCTCTAATACTCAACCTCTAAATATCATATCTAATGCTGAATCCGATCAAGATATAGAGGAATAAGAAGATGATAAAGAAGAGGAAGATGAACTAAATGGAATGTGGGATTTAATCCTACCAAATGAAGAACAACATGAAGCTTTACGTGTGAGCACACGGAGCAAAAATACTACTGAAGCAACGCAGCCAAATCAACAACAAAATATTTCAAATCATACTAAAGATAAAAAAGTAAGCAAAAATTCTACTTCAAAGTATACAAAGACAAGTCTGTAACTTCAGATACTTCACATGCATCTAAGACAATGGTAGTCTCAGACATTATTGAGTATAATGTAGTTGAAGATAAGAAGAAATCCAGGGCGAAAATTTCAATTCCCAAGCTTACTAAATTGAAGCAGCAACAAAAAATATTAGTTAAAGACTTAAATGCAATTCCTACTTCAACCTTACCTGCTCCAGTAATAGTACAATCTGCTAATGAAATGGGTAAGCTAGCTTCTCCTTCAACTAAAATAGATGCTACAGGTTTGATTATGATAGGTGATCGATCCATATCTCACACCCCTCCATTTCTCTTAACCTATGAGATCTATAATAAAAACATTCATAATTGTTTAACAGACTCAGGGGCTTCCTCTAATATAATGCCAAAATAAGTATGTGCTAATTTGAACACAACTCCTCAGAGTTCCCCTATTCATATAGTACATCTTGATAAAACTAGAGTAGAGCTACTAGGAGAAATAAATTCTATTTCCATCATATTGTCATAAAATCCCAAGGTTTCTCAAATAATTGATATATTGATAGCTTATATTTATGAATTTTACGGCTTAGTTTTAAACCGAGACTGGTATGAAAAACTTCATGGTTATTTCGCAAAAAACTGGTCGCATATGTGGCTACCATATAATGGAAATCCAAATCAAATTCGGGTAGATCGTGAAAAGTTCATGAAGCATACAGTCTCTGATCTTGAAGGATTATATGAGTCAGTAGCATTCAATAATAACATTATTGGAAACTACTTAGCAGGGTCATTTTTGGGAAACTTCAATGCTCAACCATCACCTTTCTTTGATAATGTAGTTGTTTCTCAGATTGAGAATTTTTTCTAGCCAGATAGTTCCAAATTTATAATTTTTGTAGAATTAATAGCAGCTAATTCTTTATTTTGGAATATTTATTTCCACGATTCTAAATCTGAAGATGGTGCAGGCGTTGGATGTATTTTAATAAACCCAAAAGGAGAAAAAACCATGTTAGCCTTCAGATTAGAATTAATTTGTACAAACAATGTAGCTGAATATGAAGCATTAGTTCAAGGTTTGTACAAAGCCATTGATCTTAATATCAAATATCTGAAAGTCATAGGAGATTCAAAAATCATAGTTAGACAAGTAAGAGATACCATTCATTGTAATTGTTGACATTTAAAACATTACAAATCATTAGTCCAAGAATTAACCATTCATTTCTTAGCCTTTAATATTTCTTCTGTACCTAGGATGTAGAATGCTAGTGCAGATCTACTAGCTAATGTAGCATCAAAGTTAATCCCATCTGAAGAGTTTAGTCCTGATATATTTTCTATTGAATTAATTTTTAGACCATCTGTTCCTAATAATATTACCAATTGGAGAGTATTCAATAATGATTCAGATATCATATATTTCTTAACATCTGAAGGATCTTATGATAGTCAAATTTTGGATGAAAATGAACATGAAATTCAGATTAATAAAGAACAAGAAGAAAATTCTATTCCTAAATTTGTTGTCATGTTGTAAGACCTATATGATCTGAAATATAGGTTTAAAAGAGTTACTAACTCAAAAACACAAAGCTCTACCTTAAGATTTGAGACAGTAATTCTAGGAACTCACGAAAAAACTCAAAAATTTAATCTAGGTCTTCTTCTATCTTCCGAAGAAATATTATCATTTATCAGATTGTTTAGAATGTAGAAAAGTGTCTTTGCTTGGGATTACACTGATCTTAAAACATATGAAATTTATGTGATTCAACACACAATTCCTATGATCTCAGAAGAAAAATCTATACAAAATAAATTGAGGAAGATTCATCCAAATCTGGAAAATCAAATCAAAACAGAACTGAACAAACTCCTCAAGGAAAAAATCATCTTTCTAGTTAGGCATTCTAAATGGGTATCAAATTTTGTAACTGTCAGGAAAAAGAATGACGATATTAGAATTTACATTAATTTTAGAAATTTAAACAAATCTTGTCAGAAGGAAAACTTTCCATTACCAACCGTGGAACAAGTACTGCAGTCAGTAGCTAGTTCTGAACTTATGTCCTTTCTAGATGGATTCTTGGGATATAACCAATTCTTGTACATCGAGATGACATATTGAAAACTACGTTCAGGACTAAGTAGGGAGCTTACGCCTATCAAAAAATTCCATTTGGATTAATTAATGCAGGTGCCACTTTTCAGAGAGCTATGGACATAGCTTTTAAGGGGCTCATAAATAAAACAATGGTTATTTATTTAGATTACATTACAATCTTTTCTAAACAAGTAACCAATCATGTGAATGACCTAAAACAAGTATTTTAGCGATGCAAAAGGTATGGCATCTCCTTAAACCCAAATAAATCACATTTTGCATTAGATGAAGGAAAAAATTTAGGATTCATTGTGTCAAAAAGAGAAATCTATATTGATCCTGAAAGAATTGACGAAATTAAAATAATTCCTTTCCCTCATAACAATAAAGCTATGCAGTCGTTTCTTGGGCAAATTATTTTTGTTAAAAGGTTTGTCCTTGAATTTTCATAAATAGTTTTACCATTGCAGAACATGATTAAGAAAAATGATGTCTTTAAATGGGGACATAATGAAAGAGAAGCATTTGATTTGATTAAACAATCCATTGACAATTCTCCATTCCTAACTACCCCCAATTTTCTTAATCCTTTTATTTTATACACTTTTTCATCAGATACATCATACACTGCTATTTTAACACATCTTAATGACCAACAAATTGAAGCACCAATATCATTTTTCAGTTCCAATTTGCAAGGTGCAGAACTAAATTACACATCTGTCGAAAATCAACCATTTGCTGTATTTAAGGCTATAAAGCATTTCAGGCCAGTTCTCCTAAAAACTCACACCAAAATCATAGTTCCATTCTTTGCAGTGAGACAACTATTGATGCAAAAAGAATTATGAGAGAAAAGGGCTAACTGGATCAACGCTTTACAAGAATGTCACATAACAATTAGACCTTATGAAATTGATATAGGTCAAGGTTTTTGTAGAATGCTGACAGGAGCATCCCATATATCATTAGAAGAAGATTTAGGTAACAATTTTCAAATATCAGAGGTAAGCCTCAACGATGCCCAGTCTCAATACGCTCATCTCATATTTTATTTGAAGAATGGATATGCTCCAAATAAACTTAGTTATAAAAAAAAACAAGCTTTGAGATTAAAGGCCAAGCAATATGAATTAAGAAACGCTGTATTATTTAGGAGAAATTTTCATTATGTACAACTAAGATTCTTAGAAAAATCTGAAGCAGAGAAAGTCTTGCAGGTGTTAGCCACCTATGAATTTTTTATCAAGCAAATAGGTGGCTAAGTATTTTTCTGAGCCTTCAAGAGATACATTTTCTATAAAAATCTCTCATCCTTGAAGCCTCTATGTGCCCTTTACCTTGGAAAAGATCTTCGCTACTGCTTCCATAAAAAACGCCTCACTGCTTGTGAAAACATTATGCTTAGAAAGGCCTCCATTTTCCCCTTGTATCCCTGCAAATTTCCCATTTTAACCCCTTTTTTCCCCTTCTCAAATTTCCCCTTTGACTCAAAAAATCCCTTCCTAAGTCTTCTAAATCATTCTATCTCCCCTTTTAACCTCACAAACACCCTTTGTTTGGCTTAAAAACCCATTTTCCCCTCTACCAAAAATCTCTGTTCAGCCTTAAAAACTCTTTTTTTAGGCTATAAAACCCATTTTTTTTCATATAACAGGCTAGTCCCCTATGACCTAGCCCTTAACCACTTCCCCTCCATGCAACTAAGTGCTAATACCAAGTGCTAAGGCATAAAGCGCTTATCGCATCGGAAGGATTGGTTGGAGCGCTTATTCTCTCTGTAAAATGAAAAGTTCCGATGCGATGGTGTATTTGGTCTCTCGGCCTTTCAAGCGATCTCTGCCGTTGATCTGAAAAGATCCAATGGCTCCACGCACGTTTCACCACACCCTGCCTGATCCTTTGTAAACCCTCTGATGATAATCTCCGCTGTTGATTCACAGTTAGATCCAACGGCCATCGCAGCGCTACGCTCATCGCCAATTGGAGATTTTAAAATGTGCCACCCTACGATGCCCTGATTGGCCGATCCCCGATTGAATCTGAGCCATCCATCCATTCTGATCCTACGGCCCAGATTTATTCTTGCTCTGCCCCGCTTCCCCGATTGGTCACCCAATGACAACCGTTGATTTGCAGCCAATCCAACGGTCTAGAGTCAATCACTTCATGAGCGCGTCGGAGATTTGGCCCCTACCTCCTTCGCTTCCGATTAGATCCTGACCTTCCACTCCCCTAGATCCAACGGCCAAGATTACTCCTGACCACTAACCAACTCCTCTGCCTGTGTTTCTCCTCTGTAGATCTTAGCCGTCCATCACATTGATCGGACGGTCCACAATCAAACCACCTTTGATTGTCCCCCACCTTACTGTTCGCACATCTCCTTGTATCGTGCTCCGTCTCCTGCCGTCGGATCTCACAGTCCCAGATCCATCGGCTTGCATCAATATCGTGCTGTTTCTCCATCCGAACATTAACAACTCAAATTCACGTGTTATAGGCGGTTTTTTAAAGCCACGTGTCAGTCGGAGACCTATATCGCGTTCGAAAAGTGAAAACTGCCTAACCCGCCTATTGTTGCGCGAAAAAAGCTGTTTCTTCAGGACAACCACTTCCCCACTTCCTGCCTCCGAAACTCCATTAAGAGATCTCGACCGTTGATCTGTATTGATCGACAACCCACATTGCATCTTGCACTCCATTCACATTTTTCTCATCGTGCGACCATAGAACCTCATCGGATCATCGAAGCCGTTGATCTCCTCCTGATATCTAACAGCCCTAATCGAATCGCCCTTCGCCCATGATCGGGTCCCACCACTTAAGCCCATTTCATATGTTTTTCACACATTTTATTTTTATTCTGTCCAAAGGTTGAGATCGAATGTTTTACATTAAAACCTTTGTAACCCGCTCACATTAAACTTTTAATGTTTTACATTAAAGGTTTATACTGTTTCCGCCTAATATCATGACTTTAATGTTTTACATTAAATTTAATTTCATAACGTCCAACCGACCAAAGTCATTCCATTAGATAATCTCCACCGTTGATCATCACCTCCAGATTTGATCAGATGGTCCACATGCATTCCTCCACCAAATTTTCACCAGACCATTTCTTCACTGTTTCATTACATTTTCCAGTTGTTTTCTGCTGCATCCACCGCATTCACCTCTGTTGCGCTGCCATCCTCACAACCTTCCACTGCATCCATCCTCCCCCATGCATGGATTTCTTAACATATTTGTGTGTTTTTGCAGGGTACAAGCGGTGGAAACTGCCATTGTTGACAGTCACTGTTATAGTGACACAGAGCGCAAAGAAGGCTATTTTCAAGAGCCAGATTTTGCAGAAAATGCTTGGGAAGGTTTCTAAATGAAATATGTTCATCAAAGACCAGTGTTTTACTCTGTGAAATTTACTGCACTATTAAAGCTCCTTTTTCACAAACTGAGACAGTCATGAGGAGGAAAAGAGTATCAGTACAAGAATTAAGAGGTTTTAACCATGTTTTTGAAGATTTTAAGCTTTAATTCGATGTTTAAAAGGAAAATGTACCAGATTGAATACCTTGAGATTAACATAGAAGGCCTAAAGAGGCCTAATGCACAGAAAAAAATATTATCAGTGTTTCACATCAGCAAAAGTTTCCCTCATGAGAAAGGAAAAAATACCCATACTGTTTTCATTCTATACCGTGTTTGTTGGGACTCAGAAATGTCATATTTTTATCCACCTTTTCCTTCACTATTCCTTACATTTCATCATTCCATTAACCTTTTATAATATCATTTTCATAAATACATTTGGGTTTCACCTTCTTATTTTCCATTTTATTCATTTTTGTATTATAAGTGAATTTATGATTAAATATTAGAAAATATACATATTTATATATATATATATCTCAAGAATATGTGAGCTTTGTAATGTGTAGGAAATATATGAAGGATTAATTCCAAGATACGTCTCAAATATCTCCTCCACCATATTAAGGAGATAATTATTCAAGCCTATTCCTAAGGAGAAGATCATGGAGGATTTAGTTGGCATATCTTATCCAAGATATGTGAGAGATGTGTGGAGGATTCAAAGGGATAATATCTTGTAATAATGGGAAATTAGTTGAGAGTACTTGAGAGAATATTGGATATGTAATTATGAGATGGTTATCTTCCTCATGTATATAAGAGAGTGCTCTCTCTTCATTTTGGAAAAAGGAAATAGAAAAGGGGAGAATAGAGAGATAGAGTTTTTGAGTTTTTGAGTTCGTGATTTGTAATTTGATTCTTGTAATATAATTTGAGATAGCTTTATTGTTGTGAGCTCACATATGTTGTTTTTCATTCAATTCTTCACATGTTGTATTGCTTTTCCCTTATGCAATTTCTTGCTTTCCTAGTTAGTATTTCAATGCCTTCATAGATTAATTTGATTTTAGTAATTTAGATTAAAATAGTTCCACTTCAGTCCTGCATATATAGTGCATGTGTCTCGTAAGCCTACGAACCTCGGATTGAAAAATTAAATAGTTGGGCAAATACTACAACAGAATTAAACGAACATATTTTCACCCAAACAATGTTCCTGAGAAGATTTCCACCCTGACAGAAGTCCTAATGCTACCAGAGCATTTGTTATGCAGTATGACAGAATTGAAGTCATTTATCTGCCTTTTTGTTTATTCACCAGAGTACTGCAGAGTACTACAGAAGGAAGTACATCAAAGAACATACCTGGAATAAATTTCAGCCTATCAAAGACCACTCTTTCATCCAAAGTGTACTTAAGATTAATGCATAGATATTAAGAAAGAATGGGCCTCGAGCCCTCTTCTCCTACTTCTATTTTAATGATTCATTTAGTGTTTCACCTACCTCCTCTGCCTCTCTATCATCTATAAGAAATCAATAAAAACGTGTTGTAAGGGTTGTTGTTGTTGATTATTGATCGGATAACTGTGAATTGTAAGCTGTTTTCTCTTGAGATATAGTTCTCTGTGTAAAGTTGTAAGATAGGCCGAGGAAGATGTTTTCAAACTGAATATCAAGCTGTTGGAAAATTTTGTACATGAATGGTGTTTCTCTTTAATATGACAAGCACATTTCTTTGGATCCTGATTTAAAGCAGTGGTGATGTTTTTTTGCCTTTGTCTCTGTTTCCTTCCCTAATTCATTACATTTCATTTCTCTGGTAAGCATCAGAAATATGGCTTAGGATATACCCTTGCATGGTACCCTAATGCTTCTTCTCTCCTTACCTTTGATGTTTTCTACTGATTGTGTTATCTAAGAACTAATTCAAGATAATTTAACCAATGTAGTAGTTATTTTTCACTGCTAACTGATGTATGAATTTATGAATCTGTCCTTATATGTTCTTGTTGGGTTTTAATTGAAATAATTGGGATACTGGGAGTTTAGAACGCTGATTTTGTCTCACTAGGGTCTTTTTCAATCAATTAAGCCTTTCTAAGTTCCCTTAAGTTGGATGTTGAAGCATTGAAAGTTCAAAGCCTTTCTCTGATCTCAGGTTTTCACCTTTGTGTTTAAATCTTTTATGATCCTTTGTCTGAAGAGTTAACCTTTTAGGAGGTGGATCGTAGGTGTCTAATGGCATGTCCTATCCCTAGATCTGATTCCTGAATGGTCACCATGGAGGTTTCCTTATCATTCACCTTCTTTCCTTATCATTTCATACCACACTATCATCTTTAAGATCCTATGATTTAGATGACTAGCCCAATTGAAAGCCTTGAATACTGAATAGCAAGTAAACCCTTTCATGAATCTATTGCCCAATGGTCTCGAGTGTTCTATAAATTACCTCTCCTTTGCCTAAAATCCTCTTTTCGCACCCTTTGTATTATATTGAACCCTTCATTCCCGTTTCCCGACAACCAAACAAACAAACAAAACAAACCTTGTGCCTTATAACTAGCCTAAAACCTTAAAACTAAACTTCAAAGACATATACCTTTTGCCTATATAGAGAGATCCCTCTCTGGACCCAGGAGGGCTAGATCCCTAGGTCTAAAGTGGTTCTGATGTTGTCTCATCTTTTGGTATTGCCAAACTTGCCAAAACATGGGAAATCCAACATAATGGCGACTCTGTTGGGGAAGCTTTGAGTAAAACACACCTTTAAACACTTAAAAGACTCAAAGAAGACCGTAGTAGCCTTAGTTTGGTGGTTAATCACTGTGGTGGACAGTATACCTCGAAAAATTCTAAACCTTCCACCTGGCGACTCCATAGTTCCTTAATGATTAAAGACTCCATTGGTGATCAGTAGGCCTGCTGATTATCTTGGTTTACATAAGACTCTAATAGGAGACCAGAGTCCATAACAACATCAGCCATAATAGAAGTAAAAAGTAGGATTAAGCTTCTTTGTTTAAAGACAACATACTGGCTTCAAGAACCATTCACACAAGAGCTTATCCTAACCCAAACCCACCTGAAATAGTTGACAACCTTGAGAGAATTATTAGGAAATCTCCCACCCCTAGGAGACCAACTATTTCCAGACAAATCCATAGAGATAACTCTGCACCAGAAGACTTTACAGCTCTATCAAACACTCATTTTGACGTAGACTTACCAAGTAGTTTACCTAGAACTAGGTCATTCAGTGCTCTAGACTAGCCAGACCTTGAGCTTCTTGGTTCACCATCTCACAGTGGTCAACATATTAGGGATAGAGACACCCCTCCATCTACACCTCCGGATATTAATTTCATTCAAAACTTGGGGCTCTGTCATCCTAAATTAGCTCAACAGAGTGTTGCTGGTCCTAGTATTCCTGTCATCCACATACCTGCTACTCAAGCCAATCCTTTACCTCCTCAGAACACCATTATGGAAGCATGGTATGCACCTCTGGTGTTACCACAACCTCTAGTGCCACTGCCCAATGATTATCAATAAAAAATCCCACATTTCACTACAAAAGAGTCTACCACAGCTCAGCACCATGTAGATAGGATGAAAGATTCCTTTGACTATATGGAGCTAGATGATGAGACAGTCAAGATGAGAATATTTGCCCAGAGTTTAGGAGGTGATGTGAAGAAATGGTTTAAAGGCCTACCTCCTAATAGTATCCATGATCTTCCCTCTTTATATCAGTCCTTCATAAACAAATGGGAATTCAAGACCAACCCTCTCAGAATCTTAGCAGAACACAATAATCTTAAAATAAATGTAGGAGAGAGTGTCCATGACTATTCTACAAGGTTCAACTGCATTTATAACACTCTTCCTCCACATATGAAACCTCCCCAAGGTATGGCTTTAGTGAAATGTCCTAAAGGCTTTGATGCTGACATGGCCTACTAGCTTAGAGAGAGAGATTACAACACATTGGAAGATATGAAAAAAGGAGCAGTGAGTGTAGAGGCTAACCTGATTGAGAAAAAAGCTAGAATGAGGGCTGAGAAAAGGGTAGCATATAGGGATGACACATCAGCTTACACATCTAATCCAAAATATGACAGTCTAGCCAAAACCATGGAGAGACTAGGAAAAATGATGGAAAATTTGACTGTCCAAGTCAGCAACCAGAACAGAAACCATAACCATAACCAGAACTTTAGGAGAAACAACCCTCCTAACAGACAGAGAGACTCTGAGCAGCAAGTCATACCCCCATTCCAAGAGAATTTCCTTGATGAAGATGAGGGGATAATAGAAGAGTCTGAGGGAAACACAATAAATATGTTTGAAATAGACAACTCAATCCACAACTGTTCCACAGAAGATGATCAGACCTCACACTCACATTGGGATGAGGAAAGGTTAAAATCTGAGGATTACAGGCTAGGATTTGAAAATTCCATCATGCAAGTCAGAGAATAGTATGAAATCAAAAGAAAAAAGAGCTTAGACACTTCCAAACCCAAATATTCTGAGATTACAATTAAGAAAAGGCCTGAGAAAACTTCTAAAGTGACTACTAAAAGTAGAAAATCAGCAGTTGAAAGTTCTGGGAAGAACAAAGAAAAAGAGAGCCAAAATACTGATAAACAAAGTCAACAAACTAGCAGCACTAGCACTACAGCTAATGCTCCCGATAAAATAGCTACAAACACTATACATAGTGAGGATCATCACACTGATTCCACCACTAAAGTAGTGGCTAAAAAAAAAGAGTTGAGTCTTACAAAGAGTCAGTCTCCCTTCAATTTGGAGAGTGAGATTGGTAAAATTAAAATCTCTGTCCCACTCTTTGAGCTGGCCACTCAGGATGTATATAAAGGCCAAATTTTGAAAGCTTTGAATCTAGGTGAAAATGGTGACACTGTCAATCTAAGGGATGATCAACCAGCCCTTCTGTTTGGTCCAAATATAGAAGGGGTGGTACCTTCATTTTATATCAGCCTCAATATCCATGACAAGATCCTTCATAATGCAATGCATGACTCTGGGGCATCACACAACCTAATGCCTAAGGTAGTTATGGAGAGGTTAGGCCTAGAGATAACCCGTCCTTATAAATATTTATATTCATTTGACTCTAGCCAAGTAAAATACCTTGGTCTAATCAAAGACCTTTGTGCGAACCTGACCCAGATTCCAGAAAAATGTATGGTTATGGATGTTGTAGTGGCAGTTGTGCCACCTAAGTATGGCATGTTACTATGGAGGTGATGGGGTGCCAAGCTGCAAGGTACAATGCAGATGGATGGGTCATATGCCACAATCCCTATCTTTAGCCAGCTTAGGAGACTGCATAAAGAGGCATAAATGAAGTTCATGGTTAGCAGCCCTGAAAAGCCTGAAAATTCACCTCTGTACTCTGTACACAAAGATCTGGATTCCTTTATCCTTTGAAACAATGAACCCATATACGAGCCCAACCCAGAAGACAGAGATGCAAACAATATGGTAGAGCCCATAGATTTTAACATAATGGCCACTCTAGACTTAGAAGAAAAAGAAGAAGAAACCTTTGGACAGTGCATTGAAGCTGAAACTCAGAGTAAACAAAACCAAGACTGCAAACGGCTGACTGGTCATTTTTCAGAACTACATACACATCATGAAGAACAAAACAATCCACACCACAATGCAGACCCCATATCACAACATAATAATGAAACCAACGTTAGGAAGGAAAATGATGATAAACCTGAAAACGATCCCTTATGGAGAATGAATTTCGATGTGTCTTGCACTAGAAAGACTGCAGGGGCAGGAGTGTGGTTACATAACATAGAGAGTGACTATGCAGAGAGTCATGCCTTCAATCTGAACTTCGAATGTACAAACAATATCGCAAAGTATGAGGCTCTCATCCTAGGCTTGAATTTATTGAAAAAACTAGGAGCCCGAAGGATAGCTGTGCATGGAGACTCTGCGTTAATCATAAAACAAGTGAACGGAGAGTATACTGCAAAGCACCCTAGATTGAGAGCGTATAGGAATGATGCTATGGATTTACTGAAAACCTTTGTAGATTATGAACTGGTGTTTGTTCCTAGGAGTCAGAACATAATTGCGAATGGATTAGCCTGCATAGCTAGTTCATATCATAAGTCTCCTAGCGACAAAAAAATCATCATTCAGACAAAATATAGACCTGCAGTGCCTGATAATGAGAAATATTGGCAGGTCTTTGAGAGCGACAAGCAGATAGAGGATTTCCTGATTGGCAGGAATGAGTTTGAATTCTCTGATTCAGACTCTAAATCCGATGAAAGTAGCTTGAGTGAAGAGCCCCCCGACGAAGAAAAATCACCTCATAACGTAGAAATAAACACTTTAACTAAAAAACTTGGAAATCAAACTGAAGACTATGAGAACACAGGAAAAGAGGAAATAGAGGTGCTGTAGTCAAAAGATAAGAATATACCCAGGGGACTGGCACCTTTAGAGGACCTTTTTGATTTTAATGACGTAGCGAAGAAACCCACTATAGAACACTCAGAATCTGATGTCGAGGAATGCAACATAGGCACCAAGGATAAGCCTAAGATGATTAAGTTGGCTAAGTCTTTGCCTACAGACATGAAAAAGGAATATATTGAATTATTTAAAGAGTTCATCGATGTGTTTTCTTAGAGCTACGAGGAGTTAAAGGCCTACGATATAGACATTATGCAGCACAAAATCCCTTTGAAAGAAAACCAAAAACCCTTCAGACAGAAACTTCGCAGAATTAACCCAAAACAACTGCCTCTAGTCGAAAAGGAAATCAAGAAGATGTATGAGGCAAGAATTATAGTGCCTGTGAGGTTTTTTGATTGGGTCTCAAACCTTGTAGCTATGAGAAAGAAGAAAGGTGATATCAGACTGTGCATTGATTTCAGGAACCTTAACAAAGCCTCACTTAAAGACAATTACCCTTTACCAAAGATGGAACACATCCTACAGAGGGTAGTGGGCTCAAAAAGGATCTCGCTGTTAGATTGTTTTTCAGGCTATAACCAAGTTTTAGTACTCCCAGAATACCAACTCAAGACAACTTTCACCACTCCATGGGGCACTTTTATGTACGTAAAAATGCCTTTTGGACTAATGAACGCTGGTGTGACCTTCCAACGAGTGATGGACATAGCCTTTTCGGAGGAAACTTCATTGTCATCTATTTGGATGAAATAAAAATCTATTCCAAGACTGATGAGGAGCACCTAAAACATCTGAGAAGAGTTTTTGAAAAATGTAGAGGGTTTGGTTTGTCTCTAAACCCCAAGAAGATTATATTCGGGCTTCAAGAAGGTAAGATTCTTGGCCATATTATATCAGATAAGAGAATTAAAATAGACCCACAAAAAGTTGAGGGAATACTTTAGATCAGTCACCTGAGAAGCATAAAAGAGTTGCAGTCCTTTATTGGGAAAATTAACTTCTTAAGGAGGTTTATTCCCAACTTAGCTGAGCACCTTAGAAACATGACAAACATGCTGAAAAAAGGTGTAGGGGTTAAGTGGACTGTAGAGGATAAAAAATATTTTGAATCAGTTAAACTTGCACTCACCCGGGCACCTGTCCTAATTAGCCTAGATTTCTTAAAATATTTCTTGATATTTTCCTTTGCCTCTAAGCATACAGTAGCTGTAGTTTTGCTACAAAAAAATCCAGAGGGAATGGAACAGCCTATTGCCTTCTTCAGCAAGGCTCTGAGGGATGCACCCTTGAAATATAACATAATGGAAAAGCAGGCCTATGCCTTGGTAAAGGCCTTGAAATACTTTAGGGTGTATATTCTGCATTCTCACATCATTGCCTACGTGCCAAACATAGTGGTTAAAGACATTTTGTCCCAAGATCCGGATGGAAAGAGGGGAAAATGGATTGCTGTAATATTAGAGTATGACTTGGAAATAAAACCCACAAAACTGATTGAAGGTTAGGGCTTAGCTCAACTAATGGCTAAATCTAACTTGCAAGCCCTTGATGTAAACATGGTAGATGCCTTGGATGAACAGGAAGGATTGCTTGATCCTACTGTTGAAGAACAATTTCAAAACTCTCCTTGGTATTCTGATATCCTGTATGTGCTCACAAACCTTAATGCCCCTCGTAATTTATCAAAGACTAAGGCCAGATTCCTAAAGTTAAAAGCTAGAAACTTTTGCATACTGAATGAATGTTTATACTGGAAAAATGCAAATGGTCTATTGCTTAAATGTTTTCCTGAAGCTGAAGTAAAGAGGATTAAACAAGAGTTCCATGCAGGAGAGTGTGGAGGCCATTTAAACTGGAAAGCCACTGCTAACAAAATACTCAGAGCTGGCTATTACTAGCCTACACTTTTCAATGACATCCATAAAATGATAATTACCTGCCATAAGTGCCAATATTTTGAGGGCAAAAGAAAGCTCCTCCCTTTACCATTACAACCTGTTAGAGTCGGTATCTTCATCCCTCCGTCAGAGATCAAATTTCTCTTGTTGAATTTCATTTTAGGTGTCTCACTCAGTTCAGTCAGCTGCATTCCATTAGGAGCATGGATCATCTGATGGAAGGGTCTTGTCACTCATATCCCTCATGTCATGTACCTACTGGTTCGTGTTTGTTCATTAAAATCATTTACAATCATTTTTGGTCTCAGCCATAGCAAAGAGTCATTTTAGGGTTTTTTAGGTTCATTAGGTCTAGGGTTTTATCAATCAGGCCTCAAGATGCATAATAATGGCCAGCAGGCACATGAGGAAGCTTCAAATAAGGTATTAGTGCAAAAATTTCATCATCATAATGCTTGATAATGATTTTTCTCCAAACTTTGTTTTGAAGAAAAATTGTCTATTTTATCTGTTTGTAATAAATGCAATGTAATTTTTAAGTTCTTCAGTTGTAATAATGCTCCATCGGCAGCCCTGGTCGCCTTTGCCAAAGTTCCATGCCATCCATCCCTGCAGAACAGACAAGAAATTCATCATTCAGTCCAAAAATAAAAAAGCAAGCAAAACAGAGTTCATTTGAAAAGTGCCAAAGTTTTCAAACATTATAAAGTGGGTTTTTCAAATCAAAAATTAAAATATTTGGCATAAAGATATTTTTTTGTTTCAACAATTCATTTGCAAGACAAGACATCAATGAGCCAAATAAAATCGTGGAGGAGTGAAGAAATAGGTTTGGAGGCCGAACTGTGGTGAAATTAGCTAGCGCGGCGCACTGGGCAACTGTCGCGGCGCATTGGCTGAGCGTGGCACATAGGGCCACTCTTCATTGTGCAAATTTGAACTGTCGCGGCGCATAGAAAGGGCGTGACGCACTGGGCAGTGGTCGCGGTGCACAGGGCAAACAACACAAATTTTTGGCCATTGCTTCCTAAAACTCAAATTGACTCAGTTTTTTATGCTCAAGTAAGTTCATGTGACCCTCTAGTTGCCATTTAAAAATGTTTGAAGATGGATTATGATAATTCAATACAAAAAGGTCAAACCCTATCATTTTGTTGAAAAATTGATTCCTTAGGGTTTTGAAGTTGGAGTTTTAAAACTGGCTTTGTGCCAAACTTTTTCATTTCTCACTTTGTTTTTCCTCCCCCTCACTGTTATCCTATTATTACAGTCCATTCCCCTATCTCCCTACATCCCTAAAGCCACTCATACCATCTCATTCCCATTGTCCCTATCCCATTTGTAAAAGTTTCCCCAAATCCCAAGTTTATCCTAAAAATCAAGTGGCTATCCATTGTCCCTACATTTGTCAAATTTTCAAAAGGCAAATTATCACTTGATTAAACCCCATTGTCCCCACTGCCATATTTCTTCTACAGTCCCTCCCCTTTGACACATATTTGGTAACTAAAACAAAAGCAACAAATTCTCATTTTCATCTCATACAAGTCAGCATACACCTTGCATAGACCTTGAACACCATGGAGACAGACACTGATACATCATATGACCGAGATAATGATTCCACCACTGAGCTACATGCACCTAGAAGACCTCATAAAGGTGGCAGACATGTGAGAGAGGAGCCCACCTCATTGACTGAATTGCAGGCTTGTCCATTTGCCATGGAATTTTTTCGAGAACAGTCATGCTATTAGTTTTGTGAAATGATTGCTAGGATCCATCATCATCAGGAGTTGGCTTGTTTGTTTGTATTGCATTTACATGATGGTCAGGTAACTCTTGTTGGTGTAAATTTCACTTTGACACCAGAAACTATTTCTCAAGCAATCAGAATACTGAATGTGGGTGAATAGTGGAACAAAAGACAACACGTGGACAGAGTGCATTATGAACCATACATCAGACCTAGCTTTGTGAGGCAACTCAGCAGGGTGTTCCCATTCCGATTCCTAAAGGAATCCTATGCGCCTCTGATGAAACTCATTATCAGATATTTCAGTTGTGAGGGCCGTTTTTCACGCCTCTATGCCTACCACATCAGGTTATTGATGCATTTCACAAGGGTGAGGATGATGAAAATCCCTTATTTCATGTGCCGGAACATCGAGAGAATTACCACTCTTGTGCAGAGGAAAACTCCCGAGCAGCAATACAACAATATTTATCACTATGCACTCATCAAGATCGTGGTTGTACATCAACTTGGATTATAGGGTATTTCATGGGAGGATTTCATTTCCCATGATTTCTTCACAGCTCCTCAGGTTCCTCCGGAGGTTGTCCATGATGCAGGTGAACCTTCACATCAGTATGGAGGTCAGGAGGCAGAGACCACTAGTGTGCCGACATATATCACTTATCATAGAGGCACTAGAGGATTATTTGCAGCAGCTCAGCGAGTACTATCTCCACCTGGGGTGGAAGGGGTCTCGTTGCCGTCATCAACAGTACAGGTATAGGTATAGGACAAAGGTAAGAGGCCTATGCAGGATGAGGGCCCTTCAGGAGGCCAAGACACAGGTTTCATACTGATTGATGAGGATTTGAGCTCTCCAAGCTCAAAGTTGAGAGAGACTATTCAGGAGCAGAAGGCGGAGATTGAGACATTGACCTTTAAATTGTAGAGAGCCCAATTGATCATAAATTACCTGGAGTAGTGAAACAAACAGTTGGAGGATCAACAAACAATCATGGAGTTGCGAAACATCCGTGAGAACCGGAAAGCTGCCCAAAGAAGCCAAACCGAGATGACATCCATTGAGTGGGAGATTGAGGCTGATAGAGAGACTTGGCTTGAGAGGGCCAATATTCATCTTGAGAAACTGTTGGAGAAGGAAAACAAGGAAAATAACATGCTCAGGCACATGAAGAACCATTATTGGGCGTGAAATCATGTTTGCAAAGCGAGGATCAAGATCCTGAAAAACAAGACTAAAAAGGGCACTAAAGCGTCGGAAAAGGCATGATAGACTCCAAATTTTGGTCGAAGCTTCTTTGGCTCAGAATAGCACTTCATGGTGGAAATTCAGCCCAAATTTCAAGAAATTTGGGAAACTTTTTGTCAATTTTTATTTTTTTGGCCTTAACACAGATTTTCCTGCCCGACGTGTAGCGCCACTTAGCGCGCACTTATAATTGGCAGCTCCTCTTGAAGAAAACTTTGTATTTCTAGATTTTTAATCAAAATTTATGCATGCCTACCCATTACCTAAGGGTTTTGACAAGTTTTTGGTTGCCTGAAGGGTCAAAAACACCCTAAAAACGACATTTTTTCCCCTTTTTGGACACCCAGGAAGCAGTGTTGGGAAAACTCATTTTTGGAGGGGCAAATGGCAACCAAATTCAGAAATTTTACTTGGGTTGGAAAGTAGACAGGTAGAGATTTCCAACGAGCTATCCTTCACTCAAGTTGGACTCCGGGAAGGCCCTCAAAATCAGCTCCAAAGTGGCATGACACATAGAGATTTCAGGCGCGACGCATTGGGAATTTTGGCCTAGTTTTCACTCAGTAACTCAGTTTTTCGCCTAATTTTGGCTAGTTTGAATTTTTATCTTCAAATGTAAAAATATTGATGTAACTTGATGTAATTTCATGGTTTTGATGTAATTTTGATTAATTTTCACTCATGTAAGTAGATTCATTCACCGAAAAGTGAATTGTAACTGAATGAATTAGTTTCCTATCTTATAGAGGCAAGCTGTTCCACTGCCTATTTTTCAGTTCTTAGTTTAGATCTTGTTGTAACAGCTCCTAAAATTGTGATATCGACCCCTAGAGGTTGGGTATGAGTTAATGTGGTCTATATCTTGTAATTTTTCAGTCATTAGCATAGGTTAGACACTTGGTATTGCTTTGAGCTTCATTATACATTTCATCTCTGCATTTTGGCAAAGGAATAGACCAGGGTTTGCAGCACTCTTTGGGATCCATGTGGCTCTATGTTTTGATGGTGTGTTTCTCTCTGTGATTGTAATTTTACTGATGTTTCATGTGTATCATCTTCCTTCTCATTTCTTCTTAAGTTAAACAGACAAGTTATAAAGGTGGAATTCATTAGATTTGCAGTGCTCTACCTTGAGTTTCGTTTAATTTTTCATGTTTTCAACTGTCTGAAGAGGATTAATAAAAGCCTCTTGCCCTCTTCAACTCCTCCTCGGTCTGAGCTATCCATTTCATTCAATTCGAAGCATCAAAAAAATTGCCTTTCTTGCCCCATTCAGCCCTCTGCAAAACTGATCATTTCCTGGACCCAAAATCTGCCTTTCCCTTTGATTCAAAAAAAAAACCCTCAAAATCAAATCAAAATCTCTCACATATTTACCTAGCCTAAAATCAGCCTTTATCTTAAGTCATCTCAAGCCTCATTGATTATTTTTTCTGAGATTGACCAGGAGAGAGCCCTCTCCCGATCTGGTAGGGCTAGCTACCAGATTAAGCGTGGTTTGATGTTACCCTAGACTCTGCCTTCCTTCAGCCTGAGGTAGATTTAGGAAATAACATAGTGGAGACCATATTGGGGAAGAAAATTTTGTTGTTTGATTTATAAACTACAGACGGAGCCTGAAGTTAGCCAGGTAGCCTTCGAAACGCTCTTGCTTTTCATTAGCGAAAGTAGATGAATGCTGCTTCATTCAATCTCCGATCTAGTTTATGAAATGAACATCTAGTTTCCTCAGTAATATGTAATCAAGTTCAGAACTGATTGTTGATGGTGGACAATGATCAGACACCACAAGGCTGAGATAATTCACCTGGCGACTCTAAATCAGTTTCGAGATCAGATCCAAGGCCTCCACTGGAGGATGAACCTGATCAGCAGAGACATGAAAGGACAATATGGAAAGATCAAGTATTCAAGTTGGAATTTCATCCAAGACATTTTGTTCCTTTTCATAAATTATTTCTTCTCTTTTCCCAAGAATGTCAAGAAGACTTTGCAAAGTATATTGTATTTGAGAAAAGACCCTCAGCCTGCAGTTGACTCTTTCCCTTTGAAGATTGTTTTCTGTTTAAGAATGACCTAGACCATGAATTTGAGGAATATGAGCTTGAGAGAGACAATATGCCAGAATTTCTCATGGTCAAGGAACTTACAGCTAACACTCAGATGGAGGAAGCCTATACCTCTCTGTGCCTTCCTATCACTCGGCAATCAATTTTTCTTTCAGATCAGAATGAAGCGAGCAGTTGTAATTTCGCTGTTGGATCTCAAGACCAACTAGTGCTTCAGGATTTTCAAGATCCTTTCGGAATTCTTTTGCAAGCATCAGAAAAGACAAATGTTGCCTGGTTCGTTATCATAAGCCTTGGTTTCAGTGGTTATTGTGAGTTGCCTACATGTACATCATTCTACCAGCTCAAGAAAAGTGAGAGCCGAATTTTGGTATGTAGCCATTTGCTGGATTGGTTACATTGGAAGGCTCACTACACATGATTGTACATATTCCATCAGCAGGCAGTTGGTTGTCATCATGATTTCAAATCTCAATGGACTGCTGCCATTAAAAAGCTTTGTAAGTACAAATGTCAGTTAAGTAGGTCTTGAGTCATTTTTGTCAGTTTCAATATAGTTTCAAAGCAAGTGTGTGATGTCATCATTCTTTCAGTTTGGGGCCCGAGGTGAAGGCTATAACTCTGAAGATTGATTTCAGCTTTGGTTTGAGTTTGTTGAGTCAGGTCTTTCAGTCATTTTTGGTTTCAAAATTGAGTTTGTTTGAGTCAATTTTCAGTCGATAAAATTGAGTCAAGAGTCTTGTGTTGGTTTGTCGAAGTTATGGACTCCGTAGCCCAATGGATGAAGGCACTTCCTAATCTCCCAGAAATCTGTAGTTCTTGGCACCTCCATGGAGCTACCATCCCCATTGGAGCCAATGTTAGAGTCGGTATCTTCATCCCTCCGTCAGAGATCAAATTTCTCTTGTTGCATTTCATTTTAGGTGTCTCACTCAGTTCAGTCAGCTGCATTCCATTAGGAGCATGGATCATCTGATGGAAGGGTCTTGTCACTCATATCCCTCATGTCATGTACCTGCTGGTCCGTGTCTATTCATTAAAATCATTTACAGTCATTTTTGGTCTCAGCCTTAGCAAAGAGTCATTTTAGGGTTTTTTAGGTTCATTAGGTCTAGGGTTTTATCAATCAGGTCTCAAGATGCATAATAATGGCCAGCAGGCACATGAGGAAGCTTCAAATAAGGTATCAGTGAAAAAATTTCATCATCATAATGCTTGATAATGATTTTTCTCCAAAACACTGTTTTGAAGAAAAAATGTCTATTTTATCCGTTTGTAATAAATGCAATGTAATTTTTAAGTTCTTCAGTTGTAATAATTATCCATCGGCAGCCCTGGTTTCCTTTGCCAAAGTTCCATGCCATCCATCCCTGCAGAATAGAGAAGAAATTCATCATTCAGTCCAAAAATCAAAAAGCAAGAAAAACAGAGTTCATTTGAAAAGTGCCAAAGTTTTCAAACATTATAAAGTGGGTTTTTCAAATCAAAAATTAAAATATTTGGCATAAAGATATTTTTGTGTTTCAACAATTCATTTGCAAGCCAAGACATCAATGAGCCAAAGAAAATCGTGGAGGAGTGAAGAAATAGGTTTGGAGGCTGAACTGTGGTGAAATTAGCTGGCGCGGCGCACTGAGCAACTGTCGCGGCGCATTGGCTGAGCGCGACGCATAGGGCCACTCTTCACTGTGAAAATTTGAACTGTCGCGACGCATAGAAAGGGCACGACGCACTGGGAAATGGTCGCGGCGCATAGGGCAGACAACACAAATTTTTGGCCATTGCTTCCTAAAACTCAAATTGACTCGGTTTTTTCTGCTCAAGTAAGTTCATGCGACCCTCTAGTTGCCATTTAAAAATGTTTGAAGATGGATTATGAGAATTTAATACAAAAAGGTCAAACCCTATCATTTTGTTGAAAAATTGATTCCTTAGGGTTTTGAAGTTGGAGTTTTAAAACTGGTTTTGTGCCAAAGTTTTTCATTTCTCACTTTGTTTTTCCTCCTCTTCACTGTTATCCTATTATTACAGTCCATTCCCCTATCTCCCTACATCCCTAAATCCACTCATACCATCTCATTCCCATTGTCCCTATCCCATTTGTAAATGTTTCCCCAAATCCCAAGTTTATCCTAAAAATCAAGTGGCTGTCCATTGTCCCTACATTTGTCAAATTTTCAAAAGGAAAATTATCACTTGATTAAACCCCATTGTCCCCACTGCCCTATTTCTCCTACAGTCCCTCCCCTTTGACACATATTTGGTAACTAAAACAAAAGAACCAAATTCTCATTTTCATCTCATACAAGTCAGCATAAACCTTACATAGACCTTGAACACCATGGAGACAGACACTGATACATCATATGACCGAGATAGTGATTCCACCACTGAGCTACATGCACCTAGAAGACCTCGTAATGGTGGCAGACATGTGAGAGAGGAGCCCACCTCATTGACTGAATTGCAAGCTTGTCCACTTGCCATGGCATGTTTTCGAGAACAATCATGCTATCAGTTTTGTGAAATGATTGCTAGGATCCATCATCATCAGGAGTTGGCTTGTTTGTTTGTATTGCATTTACATGATGGTCAGGTAACTCTTGCTAGTGTAAATTTCACTTTGACACCGGAAACTATTTCTCAAGCAATCAGAATACTGAATGTGGGTGAACAGCGGAACAAAAGACAACAAGTGGACAGAGTGCATTATGAACCATACATCAGACCTAGCTTTGTGAGGCAACTCAGCAGGGTGTTCCCATTCTAGTTCCTAAAGGAATCCTATGCGCCTCTGATGAAACTCATTATTAGATATTTCAGTTGTGAGGGCCGGTTTTCACGACTTTATGCCTACCACATCAGGTTATTGATGCATTTCACAAGGGTGAGGATGATGAACATCCCTTATTTCATGTGCCGGAACATCGAGAGAATGACCACTCTTGTGCAGAGGAAAACTCCTGAGCAGCAGTACAACAGTATTTATCACTATGCACTCATCAAGATCGTGGTTGTATATCAGCTTGGATTGCAGGGTATTTCATGGGAGGATTTCATTTCTCATGATTTCTTCACAGCTCCTCAGGTTCCTCTGGAGGTTGTCCATGATGCAGGTGAACCTTCACATCAGTATGGAGGTCAGGAGGTAGAGACTACTAGTGTGCCGACATATGTCACTTATCAGAGAGGCACTAGAGGATTATTTGCAGCAGCCCGACGAGTACTATCTCCACCTCGGGTGGAAGGGGTCTCGTTCTCGTCATCAGTAGTACAGGTACCAGTACAGGATAGAGGTAAGAGGCCTATGCAGGATGAGGGCCCTTTAGGAGGCCAAGACACAGGTTTCATACTGATTGATGAGGATTTGAGCTCTCCAAGCTTAAAGTTGAGAGAGACTATTCAGGAGTAGAAGGCAGAGATTGACACATTGACCGTCAAATTGCAGAGAGCCCAATGGATCATAAATTACCTGAAGCAGTGAAACAAATAGTTGGAATATCAGAAAACAATCATGGAGTTGCGAAACATCCGTGAGAACCGGCAAGCTTCCCAAAGAAGCCAAACTGAGATGACATCCATTGAGTGGGAGATTGAGGCTGATAGAGAGACTTGGTTTGAGAGGGTCAATATTCACCTTGAGAAACTGTTGGAGAAGGAAAACAAGGAAAATAACATGCTCAGGCACATGAAGAACCATTATTGGGAGCGAAATCATGTTTGCAAAGCGAGGATCAAGATCCTGAAAACAAGACTAAAAAGGGCACTAAAGCATCGGAAAAGGCATGATAAACTCCAAATTTTGGCTGAAGCTTCTTTGGCTTAGCATCGTGCTTGATGGTGGAAATTTAGCCCAAATTTCTTGAAATTTGGGAAACTTTTTTTCAATTTTGATTTTTTTGGCCTTAACATAGATTTTCCTGCCCGACGCGTAGCGCCACTTGGCGCGCGCTTATAATTGGCAGCTCCTCTTGAAGAAAATTTTTTATTTCTATATTTTTCATCAAAAGTTATGCATGCCTACGCATTACCTAAGGATTTGGACAAGTTTTGGGTTACCTGAAGGGTCAAAAACACCCTAAAAACGACCTTTCTGCCCCTTTTTGGACACACAAGAAGCAGTGTTGGGAAAACTCATTTTTGGAGGGGAAAATGGAAAAAAAATTCAGAAATTCCACTTGATTTGGAAATTATATAGGCATAGCTTTCCAACGAGCTATCCTGCACTCTATTTGGACTCCGGAAAGGCCCTCAAAATCAGCTCCAAAGGGGCGCGACACATAGAGATTTCAGGCGTGGCACATTGGGAATTTTGGCCTAGTTTTCACTCAGTAACTCAGTTTTTCGCCTAGTTTTGGCCAGTTTGAATTTTTATCTTCAAATGTACAGATCTTGATGTAACTTGATGTAATTTCATGGTTTTGATGTAATTTTTATTAATTTTCACTCATGTAAGTAGATTCATTCACCAAAAAGTGAATTGTAACTGAATGAATCAGTTTCCTATCTTATAGAGGCAAGCTGTTCCACTGCCTATTTTCCAGTTCTTAGTTTAGATATTTTTGAAACAGCTCCTAAAATTGTGAGCTTGACTCCTAGAGTCCGAGGATGAGTTAGTGTGGTCTATATCTTGTAATTTTTCAGTCATTAGCATAGGTTGGACACTTGGGATTGCTTTGAGCTTCATTGTACATTTCATCTCTACATTTTGGCAAAGGAATAGACCAGGGTTTGCAGCACTCTTTGGGATCCATGTGGCTCTATGTTTTGATGGTGTGTTTTTCTCTGTGATTGTAAGTTTACTGATGTTTCATGTGTATCATTTTCCTTCTCATTTCTTCTCAAGTCAAACAAACAAGTAATAAAGGTGGAATTCATTAGATTGATTTGCTCTACCTTGAGTTTTGTTTAATTTTCCATGTTTTCATCTGTTTGAAGAGGATTCTTGAAAGAATCTTTCCCTCTTCAGCTCCTCACCGGTATGAACTATCCATTAATTCAATCTAAAGCATCAAAACAATTTCCTTCCTTGCCCCATTCAGAACTCTGCAAAAACTAGGCCTCATCCCCGAACCCAAAACTGCCTTTCCCTTTGCTTCCAACAAAACCCCCAAAATCAAAATTGGACTCTTTTTCTTATATACCTAGCCTAAAATCAGCCTTTTCAAGTCATCTCAAGCCTTATTGATTATCCTTGCTGAGATTGACCCAGAGAGAGCCCTCTCCTGATCTAGTAGGGCTAGCTACCAGACTGAGCGTGGTTTGATGTTACCTTGAACTATGCCTTCCTTCAGCCTGAGGTAGATTTAGGAAATAACACATATTAATTTTAAGTAATTATTTTCAGTTTTAATCACATCAGAAGATTATATGTATACCGCATTATTTTCTTATAATTTTATTTGAAGGGAAACTAGTCCCATAATTCCAACTGGGTCCACCATTCCAAACAGAAAATGATTTTATCTAAGCTATCGACTGGGTGGTTCTCCCCAAATGTTGAGGCAGACATTTTGAGCCTTCAATATTTTTATCACTAGAAGGAGGGCCATCAAGCTATGAATGGAAAAACAATCTTCTCCAAAATCAAAAGGTCATCCAAAGAGTTGTTATCCATCAAAACCCTCGCCAAATTCAAGATCAAATTCTAAATATTTAAATTCTAGATCTGAAGTTGTTCAGTCAGCCACTCAATCCCCTAGCTCAGTTCCAAAGAAAAAAGAGCATACTTCCACCCATACAAAACCAGTTTCACAACCACCTAAGCTACATAATTTAATTCATATATTGCAAGGAATTTCCATTTCTGGAGAGAAGGTTGCTCAATATGATTTTTCTGAATAAAGTGTCTCTTCAACGTTTCAATATTCTGGAGTTTGACTAGATCCGAGAGTGAAAAAAATAGATTCAAACCATTTGAATTCCCATTACCCACTCATCGAAGAAGGAAATACACTTCATAATAAGAATCTTCAGCTAGTGAGGTCACCTCATCTTATCCACCTCAAACTCTTTCTCTTCACCCTGTTTCTTCTCAATCTCCTTTAACTTCTTCTTATCATCCTATTTCTACTTCTTCCACTTACATTCCTCTATCACGAACAACTAGTACAATTAGTACTATAGGGGCATCATCTTCAACTGTGAATCCTTCTAAAACCTCTAATTCAAGTAAAAATTCTTATGTACCTACTACTTAGAGAATGGCTAATTGACCATTGAAAAACCCAGGGGTAGTTTAAATGGCATCACCATTACATGTCGTTCCTAAACATCCAGAGAGATGGTTACTGAAATTTAATCTAGATGATGTTTTTCCTGGAGAGGAATAACTTCATAATTATATGTTGGCCATTAATCTCAATCGATTCTCAGAAGAAAATTATGTTTGCACATTTTTTCCTTGCAGAGTTGAAGGATTTGTAGGGTCTTGGTATTTTTTACTACCTACTAGATCAATCACAAGTTGGGATACATTTGAAAATAAGTTTTTGATGAAATTTAGAGATGATCGAAAAAATTCTACTTTAATTAATGTTTTGTCAAATCTCAAGACCAACCCAAATGAGAAAATTTAATATTTTAACTCAATATTTAACAAATTGTTAACAAATTCGAGAGACTTCCAGACCTGGTACTAATGTGAAAATTGAATGGTACATTAGTACTCATACTTCAAATATTTCTATGCTCATAGATAGAGCTAATAAAGAAATACTACTTGATAAAATGAAAGAAGCTCTATCTATGGAAAAGAGAGTCCTAGCCCTTGATAAGAAATTTTCTACTAGACAAAGAAAGAAAACCAAAAAAATGACCTTTAAGGATGAATCCAAGAAAAATACTCCCAAATATCCTTATGATTTGGAGGGATTACAAAAGGTTTTGAAGAAAATATTTAATGAAATGGTGGATATCGACAAACAAGTTTTCGAGTCTCTAATAAAGTCCGTTCAGACTTTCAAAAGGAATCAATCATCAGAATCACAACGTCATGCCAATATATCAAATGTAGAATCTGATGAAGATAATGAAGAAGAGGAAACTGAATTATCTTTTGATTAAGTTCAAGAAGATGAAATAGTTGAAGCTCATGGTTTATGAGACTTCATTATGACCACTTCATAAAAATGAAGAAGAGGAAGCATTACTAGCGAGTACCAGAAGTAAGGGATCTATCGATACTTCTCCATCAAATAAAAATCAAAAGTCCCCTACTCCTACTAAAGAAAAAGATATGATTATAAATTATTCTACTCAATCTTCTAATTCTAATCCAACTACTTCCAAGTCTCCTTCACCATCTAAAAATTTAATAGTTTGAGATAACATTGAATATAATATTTTAGCAGACATGGAAAACACTAAAGCCAATATTTCCTTATATGAGGTCAGTGAATTAAAACAACATAAAAAAATTTTACTTAATGAATTAAATACAATTCATGCATCTTCATTACCTACTATTGTTACTGTGAAAGCCTCAAAAGGAAAAGGAAAACCCTTGAATGCTCCTATAGATAATATTGATTCTTCTTATGCTATTTTAATTGGAGATAGATCAAGTTCTCACACTCCTTTTTTTTACTTTTGAAAATTTTAATAATAATGTTCATAACTTTCTAGTAGACTTTTGTGCATCATCAAATATCATGCCTTATTCATTTTGTCTCAAATTTAATATTTAACCTCATAAATCTATTGTTCAGGTTGTCCAATTCGACCGAAAAAATTCAAGCTTTTATGAGAAATGAATTCTACTTTTATTAGATTATCATCAAATCCGAAATTTTGTCAAATAATTGATATTTTGGTAGCAAACATCCCTAAATTTTGTGGTCTTATTTTATTCAGGGGTTGGTCTGAGAAACTACATGGTTACTTTCCAACTGATTGGTCACATCTTTGGCTTCCTTATAACGGAAAACCAAATGAAATTTTTGTTGATAGGGAAGATCTTATGAAGTACTTTGTGACTAATTTAGATGAGGAAAATGAATAAGTAGTATTCATAAATAATATTCTTAAAAATTATTCTCTTGAATCTTTCTTTGGTAATATTTTAGCACATAAATCTCCCTTTTTAGTTGATTTTGTTTAACCTAAGATTGAAATTATTTCTCAAGCATATTCATCTAGATGTATCAATATTGTATAAAATCATGTAAATAAGTGATCTAATTTGTTTTGTACCCTTTAATTTGATGGATCAAAATATAATGATGGTGCAGGAGTTGGTTACATCCTAGTAAATCCCAATAGAGAAAAAAGTATCCTCACTTGTAGATTGGAATTTGATTGCACCAATAACATTGTTGAATATAAATAATTGGTACAAGGCTTGAAGAATTTCATTATTCTTGATGTCAAGGATCTTAAATTTTTTGGTGATTTAGAGATTGTCATAAATCAAGTTAGAAACAATATCCATTGTGTTTCTAATCACCTCAAACATTATCAATATTTCATCCAAGATCTAACTTCTCATTTCATTGCATTCAATATAGATGCAATCCCAAGATTATAGAATGTTAGTGTTGATATCCTAGCCAATGTTGCTTCAAGGCTCATTCAAATATTTTAGTCCTGGTAGATTTTTAATTGAGTTGATTTTTTCTCCTTCTGTTCCAGATAACATAACCAACTGGTGTGTATTTAATTATTACAATGGCATCCTAAGTTTTCTAACTTCTAAAGGGTATTATTCTGATTAAATCATTGATAAATATGAGCATGACAAGAAGCAAAATAAGTCTTCTGAGGTGAATAATTTTCCCAACCCTATAGTAAAATTAGAATAATGATATGATTTTAAAGATATAAAAAATGTTACTAATTTCAAACTTCCAAGTTCTACCTTAAGATTTGAATTGGTTAACCTAGGCTCAGATCATAAGCCCCAAAAAATAAATTTATGCCTTGGACTTACACTAGATGAAAGGTTTTCTTTCATCCATTTGTTGAAAATATACAAGGATTTATTTTCATAGAGTTATGATAATATTAAAACTTATGACACATCTATCATTCAACACACCATAACTATGCTTCCAGATGTAAAAAAAATTCAACAAAAACTTTGGAAGATTCACCCAATCTACAAGCTCAAATTAAGGCAGAGTTAAATAAGTTATTAAAATCCAAAATCATTTTCCTGGTCACACATTCAAAGTGGGTTTCTAATCTTGTCCTAGTTAGAAAAAAGAATAGAGTCATTAGAATTTGCATCTATTTTAGGAATTTAAATAAAGCATGTGAAAAATATAATTTTCCTTTTCCTTCGATGGAACAAATTTTGCAATATGTTACAGGTTTAGAAATGATTTCATTCCTATATGGATTTTCAGGTAACAATTAGATTCTTTTCCATCCAGAAGAAAGACTGAAAACCACATTCAAAACCAAATTGTGAACATATGCTTATTAGAAGATGCATTATGGATTGATTAATGCAGGAGATGCATTCAAGAGAGTGATGGAAATTTATTTCAAAGGTTTGATCAATAAATCAGCTTTTGTGTACCTAGATGACATTACAATCTATTCAAAAAAGAGGAATAATCATCTTATAAACTAAAATAAATATTTGAAAGATGTAGAATGTTTGGAATCTCCTTGGCTCCAAATAATTCATTATTTCCTCTTAGTAAAGGTAAGATTATAGGATTTATTATTTCCAAGGAAGGAATTTGCATAGTTCCTGAAAAATCAAAGAAATATCAGAAATCCCCTTCCCTCACAACAAAAATTTCATGCAATCTTTTCTTGGTTAGATAAATTTTATCAAATGATTTGTTCCAGATTTTCACAGATTGTCGTACAAAAGGAAAATACCTTTGAAGCTTAAAGCTAATTAGTAGCAACTTGTCAATAATTTATTTTTTAGAAGAAATTAAGATTATGTTTTACTAAGATGTCTCAGGAAAAACCCGGAACAGAAAATGTGTTGCAGAACTACACGACGGACCAGTTGATGGACATTTCAGTGTTGAAAATACTGCTCATAAGATCCTACATGTTGGTTACTATTGGACAACTATGTTCAAAGATGTTCATGCTTATGTCAAAAAATGCAAGGCCTGCCAAAAAGCTTCAGGGAGGAAAAAGAAATCGGCATTGCATTTGCAACCAGTTAAAATTGAGAAAGCTTTTGAGAAATGGGGATTGAATATTATAGGTGATATTGTTTTTCTCTCTTCTAAAAAATATAAGTACATTTTGACTGCTACGGACTATCTCACCAAGTGGGTGGAAGCAATACCCCTGAAGGTGGTTAATTCTGAAACTGTGAATGATTTTCTTGATAAAATTATAATCACCAGGTTTGGCCTTCCTTTTGACCTTATGCTTGAAAATTAATCTTATTTTCCTGGAAATGAAATTACTGAATTTTCTCTAAAGGGAGCTTTTATACTCAAATTTTCTTCAAAATACTATCCACAAGGAAATGGCTTAGCATGATCTACCAATAAAAACCTCATAAGGATCATTAAATGAACTGTTCACCAAATCAAAAGAATTCACACAAATATATAATATTTTCCCTATGGGCTGACATAATTACTCTTAAAACCTCTCTAGGCACTTCCCCTTATCACCTACTGTATGGAAAAAAAGTCGTCTTACCTCCCAATCTAGCTCTTCTTTCACTAACGTTAATGCAATCTATATAGGAACAACCTTGCTTTTCTTTACAGTTAATAATTACTCAAATTTTAAAGTTAGAGGAAGAAAGAGATAAGGAAAAACAAAATCATGCTCACCACCAGCAATTTATCAAATCTTTGTTTGATACAAGTTCAATAAATGATAAATTTTTTTAAGAGCTCTCTGGATGATCCACAGTGTTATAGAATATTTTTCGACATTTCGAATCCCAACGGGGATCCATCTTTAGGAAATGTTTTTTAATGAATGAATGAATGAAGGAAGTAAGTCAGGGATTAATAGTGAAGAGAGAAATTAAAAACAACCAACAATAATAGATTAATAATATTTAAAAAGAGTTGACAAGAACAAATAATTTTTTTAGAATTGGTGACTTAGTTCTAAAATGGGATAAGGTCCATGAATAAAAGGTTAAACACACCAAATTCCAAAAAATATGGCTCGTCCCATTTCAGCTTATTGAGAAACTAGGACCATCAACCTTTATCCTTCAATATTTACAAGGAAAGAGGGATTCTCTTCTTGTTAATGAGCTAGTTTCAAAAAAAAAAAACTTAAAAACAAAATGTTTTCTACTGTAAATATGTAAATAATCATATGTACATATCAATTTATTTAGCTTACTGGTCTTGGGTAGTACTCTGCTGACTTGATATTCGGATCTCTCATCATTAACATGAAGTTTGGTTAATTAAATAATAAGTTATTAGAAATAAATTGTAACATTAAAATTTAGTATTGCATTTATTACAATCTCTGAAATATTTATATCCATTAGTTTGTAAATATTTCATCACTTGAAAATTAAAATATCTCATTATCCTTTGATCAGTCATGAAAATAATATTTTAAGAAATAAAGGCTATTTTGAAGTTTTAGCGTCTTATGACTTTAAGTGTCATCCAAAACTCTTAAAGAGTAATTTTACCTCCCCATCCACTAATTTAAAATTTTTAGTGTAATTCAAAAATATCTAAAACTTGAAAGATAAAGTGTCTCATCATGAGCCAACTTAAAATGAGCATAGGGAACTAATGATATTGACATTATCACAACTGATCACCAAGCTAGGATAATGTATTATGGCTACATAAATGTAAGGCAAGAGGTCTCATCAAGAGCCAACTTGTTCAATTTCAGTATAACCTGTGAATGAAATTGTCATTATGTGGCCACCAAACCAATACAATGGTTTTCAAGCAACTTAAAGAAAAAATTTAAAAAA
This sequence comes from Pinus albicaulis, assembly GCA_034641835.2. Classification (NCBI taxonomy): domain Eukaryota; kingdom Viridiplantae; phylum Streptophyta; class Pinopsida; order Pinales; family Pinaceae; genus Pinus; species Pinus albicaulis. The sequence goes on from CM076578.1 coordinate 1,933,362,883, forward strand.
AAAAAAGAAAAAAGAAAAAATTAATACCTCTAAAAACTAAAATAATTCGATGAGATATTGGTATTATTTGGTTAAATGGTAACCTTGTTGAGGCTATGGACGTCTACTGGCAGCAATGTCTCTACCAGTGACGAATAATTATATCTTAACGCTAGGCATATATTTTTCTATTTTTATCTTTACAACTAATTAAATGAATGACAAAGATAATACATATTTTCATCAATAAGAAGTTTTGAAAACTTAAAAAATAATGATTTCTTTTAATGAGAGTTACTTTAATCAATCTAAATTTCAAATATTTAAATCTTTCTAGGTATTTTTCCTTAGTTTTTAAAATTCCAGTTACTTTTATAAAGATAAATGTTTCATTGGGTATGTTTCCAATTGTTCTAATACTCAACAACACCCCCCCCCCCTCCATTTTTTTATATATAATAAATAATGGGGACCCTTATTTCATGCTAATAAAACTCGTTAATTTTCAATAAATATGGGACATTTTTAAGTTTGTTATAAAATATATTAGGCTTGAAAATTTCTCTTATGAGAACTCAAATATCAGAGGCCTAACCCTTATAATGTTATGATAAATTAAAAAACTCCACAGGCCATCTTATTACAATATTGATACATTTACTGGAAGTTTTTTCATCAAAATTTCATTATATTGTAACTTTCCTTCCAAGAAAGTTATGATAAATCCATTCCTATATAAAACTTCCTCGGTGATTTCCTTTGAAAGGGACTTTACTAAAAGGATAATTCATCCACTGCCTTTTTAATTAAATAATTCTAAGATTTTTCAGGCCCACAACTTCCATCTGGCATATCGGCCCCCCGTAATATTGTAACTTTTAAAGTGTGCCATGCTCAACACTTATGATACCCAATATCGTTGATACCTCCCAACTCCTATATCCAATATCTTCGATACTTATCCAGTTTTGATATCCCGATACCTCCCTATTCAGATATCCTGATACCCTCCCAACTCCAATATCCATTTATCGCTGATATGTTTCCCTCCAATACCCAGAGACCTCTGATATTATTATTTAAATGTATTATCGGGACTTTCATAACTCATTATTGGGAGAAACCACTTTAAAAATCAGATATTCCATCACCGATATAGAAGCCCTGATATTATTTCATGCCTATGCTTATATCCATTTAATTTTCAATTGTGATTTATTAGAAGTTTCCCATATCGTAACTTTTCAGTGCTCCTAAAATTTATTTCTAAGATATATTTTTCATGATATGCTGATATGGGAAAACCCACTTGGACTCACGTTTTGGAAATTAATATGCGAATGTGGTAAATTTATGTATTCGATATTATAATCACTCTCATTCATTACAACTCAATTCTGTCATAATTTACTCTTAAAATGTGAAGAATTGATTGTATGAAATTCATTATTTTTGCTAAGTATTTTATCTGAAAAATTGTTGCTTAGACTGGTATTTTTCATTATATTATAGTCCCAAAAAGCAAAATCCTAAAGACGAAAAGTCCAAAGCAGCAAAATATTAAAGTAACATGTCACTCAACAACAATTTATCGATCCTCCAACTGAAAATGAAAATATTACTGAATTATTTTCTGACACATTATGTTCTTTAGAAGTTGTAATTTCCTCTTGGGAAGCCATCTATACACTATTTGAAAATGAAATACCCAGGGATACACAAAGAATAATTACAGTCGATAACTCTACCCCAGTATCCAATACTACTTACAATGATGTGGCCAATTCATTATTGTATATGATTGTGTCTCGGCCCAAAATCCTTCCTTGTACAGATATGATTCGATGGGTTGTTGGAAACATGAACATTTCAAAGAGGAATTTCATCACACAGAGGAAAAGATTCATTGGATCATTCACTATAAGTGATTTAAACATAATGTACCATTTTCCACAGCCTGATCTCAAATATAACAAATAGTTTTGGAGAAATTCATTAGGGAGTACGACCATGTGTCAGAGTCTATTATGGCATGGAGAAGATATCCTAACAAGAATAAGTGAGAGGAAAAGGGTATGTGCGCATTTGACTCTCTTGTTGGTACCTATTGTAAAATAGATAGTATGATATGTAGACTATATGCTTACGCTAATACACATAAATTTTCCAATCAATAGTCAACACTGATTGTAGTTTCTTCTGAAGATTATATCATGTATTGGGTAAATATACTATCTGATAGCATAGCTACTCATATCCTGAATTTTGGGAGTAAACGTCAGGTTCCATAGAATGTAATTCCTCCTTTTTATATGAGTGCCTACATAATGGATGCCATGTGTTTTACTATGGATTTCACCTCTATGGGATGGAAATAGACCTTAGAATATCTTACCCATATACACTTTTATCACAATATATTTTGTGACTCAAAGTATCAGCCTTATTTCTACAAAATCTTCCTTGAAGTAATGTTTCCTATTTAACAAATAGTTTTTTTTATAAAAGAACACCTAGACTTTCCCCAAAAGCCGAAACCAACTTTCTCAAACTTGGAAAATTGTTTGGTGAGGATTTATTTACCTATTTATGACTCTTTGGTAGTCTTGAAAACCCCCGTGTCTTTTTCTATATGTCACTGGAAAAAATATTGCCTAAGAAATAGCAGACCAAACCATAGGGAATGGTATTTAAAAAATATTAAAGGAGGCCAACAAGAAAATGTGGCATGTTTTACATATTCAGTGTGGTTTATATGATTTAGATAATTTCAAGCATGCTTGTACTAAAATCGATTCTATCCAAGAGTTTAACTTCCCCACTATTCCTAATAGGTAGTATGATCCCCATCAAACTTCCAAAATGGTTACTAAAAAATAAAGCATCAACTAGTTTTCTTATGAACCATACAAGTTCAATGACCTAATTGAAAAAGCTTCTACCTATTCAAGGGTTATTAAACAAGCATTAAAATAGTTGACTCCAAAGGAGATGATTCAATTCCCCCAATATAGAGATGCAAGGTTAGCTAGTTTTCCTATGGATTTATTAAAGCTTCCTCAAGAAAGCATAGTTCAAGATGAGGTTATAATTATTGGTTCCATAGAGACTTCTAATATGCCCAAAACAAAAGAAACAAGTGCTTCCTCCTCTTCTTTGGTTGTAGGTATTTTTCTTGATACTAAGCGTGATGAAATAAGAGAACATTTCAACCAGGTTATGAAGATAAATAGCCGCAAGGTTTGAAGACTCATATACAAAAGAAACTTCTTGAGACTTCTAAAATTTTGGAAAATACTCCAAAGGCTTCTGATAAGCCTTTATAAACTGAGGATATTGAATTTATATGAGCTTTCCCAACCTTCGAGGTTGTATTAAAGGATTAATAAAATCCTCCCCTTTATCTATTTTTAGTCTTGAGCATAAGTTTGTTGTCAAAAGGAAAAGGAATAAAAAAAAAAATTAATTAGTCCCAAGACTTAGTACCTGGAAATGCTTTTTTCAAAGTAGTATGGAAAGGATCTTTGACTACTCCAACATATTAGCTGGGAAGAATCACTCAATCCATGGGAGGCTATGCTACAATGACTATGGATAAATCCACTGAAGTGAAATTCTTTTTGAAATAAAATGAATATAGAATTTTGTAGTTGGAATAGAATCTCGAGATCAAGAAACAAAATATTGTCTATCAATGACAAAGATAAATTATTGAACTTCAGAACATATTTGATGCCCTTAAAGGTCATATGACACTAATTTGGCTCGAGACATTTAGATACATGAATTACAGAGAAGGATTGAAAAATTAAAATTTTAATCTTGAATTTCCATAATTTAAGAAGGAAGCAAAAGAGTTAAATGCTCTACTTGCTCAACAAGAAATTTTGTTTTGTCAAAGGTTAGCTACTATTCATGATTTGTGTCATACAACTAGTCCCCTAGTTGATCAATTATTAAATATTAGAACCTATTTTTATGATATTGAAGAAAATACTGCAGGTTTCCTTGCATGGAAGGACAATAATGATGGAATACTAGCTAATCTTCCCATAATTTAAGAGTCACATAAGGAAATTGTATTTAGGGAATGGAAGATTCGTCTCAAACATATAGAGGTAGAAGTATTCAATGCTAGAAATATATCTAATAATATCATTGAGAAAACCAATTATAATTTATTCCAAGAAATTATAATGTCAAGTTGGCCCTAAGGAACACTACCAAATAT